>JANHGL010004447.1:94559-130811 GCA_024611195.1 Ceyx melanurus | reverse complement strand
TCTTTTCTTTTCTTTTCTTTTTTTCTTCTTTTCCTCTTTATATTTTATATATAGATATAATTTTCTTTAACTGCAGTCTGAAAAGGAATGTTCTCCCCAGAAGTACAGAGGGGTGGAGTGTCCTTTCCAGTCTGGCTGCTGAGCAAGCTCCCTTCTCTCTCTCACTGCTGGCAGGGATTGCCTGGTTTCTAGTCTCCCTCCCATAGTCTCGGAGTAAATCAGGAAGCATGTTTTACTCGGAAAATGTAAAATGTGGGGTGAAAAAAACCCCAAAATTCTGATCCACACTGGTTTATAAGAAAAACAGGAAAATCTATGTTTTGTAGTTTTATTTTTTTTTCTACATTAATATTTTATCAACTATTTTGCAAGAGGCAAAAGACACATATGCTGACAGAAACATTAACAGAGAATGTCAGCTATTCAGAATGAAACTCAGCAATGTTTTCCAGATGTGATTGGAGATGTACAGTTAATCATTTATTATGCAAAAAGGGATCCTTTTCTTACTTGGCCATCTCTAGAAAGTCACTGAAGCATGACTCTACATGGAGAATAGTTAAACTTTTCCAACTGATGGGTACTTTTTTTGTGCTCCCATGAAGTTTAATAGAAACTGTTGTTTTCCCCCTCAGCATAAGGTATGAAGATCACTAGCATTGTCTTACTTGAAGATTAATAACATTTCCATCAAAGTTATTTAGAAAATAAAATAAAACTTCTTTGTTAATTCTTATTCAACACGCTGAATACACCCTGCCCAATTTCAGGCACTGCTCTAAGCTTCCTCTCTGTGTAGGGAGAGACATGTATCTTCAGGGGTCAGACTTTACATAGGCTGAATTGTCTTCTTCCTCCCTGACTGCAGAGGGATTTTAGATAGAAGTTTAGTATTTGGATTGGAGACTTTTCACCTTGACACTGCAGCTAAATTCTGGAAGTTAGGTGGGTGAATTTAAGCCTAAGAGCCTGACTCAAAGCTCAGAAAGTCAATGACCCCATGACCTTCATCAGTTTACTGAATGCTTGTTTCTAGCCTGTGGGGGGGGGGAAAAAAAAAAAGAAAAATACTGTCTCTTTACAATATAATTCACCTTTTTATATGCCTCTTGTTCAGAATTATTTTACTCTTCTATGTTACTGTGCAATCTGTGTATTCAACGTCCCTTCATATACAATTGCTTCTACTGTCCCTTATTTCTAGCATTTTTTTCCTACTTCCTACTAGGACAAGTTTCCAATATATAATGTAAGTAGTGAGATTGGCTCTCCCATTCAGTGTCCATAATAATCCTTTAGAATGTACTTAAAAAGAAATTCACAATATTCATTAACAACTCATTTAAAATATCATTTAAGTGAGGTATTTTGTAAGTTACTCAGTTTGGGGGTTTACCTTAGAAATACACTTTAAAATAATTCTCATTTACCTTCCAGACTTTCTGAATTGTTCACCTCTTTCAGGTTCACTAACAATATGTCTATGAAATTATCTGTAAATAATTCCATTACTGAATATATTTCTCCTTTGTCTTTTGAGAATACTAGAGTAAAATAATTTCTTTGCCATTTCCTGATCATTTTAGATTTACTATTTATCCTCTGGTGGTCTACCAAACCTAATGATTCTTCTGCAGGCTCTCCATTTCTGAGATACTTTAACAATTCCTGTTTAGCTTTTTAGGTACCCTTATGTATTTGCTTGTTTTAGCCAACCTCTATGTTCAGTGGTATTAGCATTACTTTGGCTTTATTTCCACTTTTAAAGATACTGTTTTCTGACCTGAATAAATTATTGTTCTATGTCTATTACCGTGAATAATGTGTTTGCTGAATATAAGCATTTTCTGAACTTTTAAAAAATAACCTTTAGAGAATTATTTGTTTTGGCGGTGTTTGTGTATGTTTGTTTTCCACAATTACCTAATTAATATTCTAGATTTCTCAGTCTACAGATTTTTTTAAAATTTATTTGGTGAAAATATCACTTAAAAGTTTGGCTTCTTTAACATATGAATATATGAAGTGGTTTTAATTTTTTTTTGGAAAGACAATACAGGTGCTTTTGCCTTCCCCTTGAACCCAGATCACAGTAGCTGAGTGATGTATAAGAATCTTTACCAAGCCTTCTACCACAGACTCCTCCAAAAATCTCCCATAAAAACTGAGTTTCCTGTCTCAGCTGCAGCTGTACTATACAAAATATAGTATATTGACACATGGTCAAACTTTGTTATTGAGACAAGAGGAAAGGAAAAAAGTCTGCATATCAAAACCAGCAAAAGTAGTAAAAAATAGCAGTACATTCCTGCCTTCTTACTGTTTCTCATCCCCTTCTGTTACTGTCTTCCTTTGCCTCCTCCAGTCCCAATCTGGAAACTTTTAATAGCAAACTCTTATGTCATTAGTTTTGTGGAATGTTCCCGAGTCATACCATAGTATTTTAGTGTGTTTGAGATTTGTAACCATAACATAACACATCTCTGTCCCCTTCTTTCACAACAGCCTATAGGGTCCTTTCCATTTCAGTGCTGTTTTTCCATATCTAGAGCTAGTCTTTCCTTGCTGGATTGTTCGAGGTCAGGAATTGCACCATCCTCTTAGTTATTCTGAAGCTTGAAGCTCAAGTCCACTGTCAAGGTTGTTGGAGACACTTGCATGGCATTCTCTGAAGACATGCAATATCAATTGGTTCTTAGGGCAATAATGAGTGACTCATAAATACTGAAATAGAGTAGGCTGCATAAACAGATTTTCCAATTTCAAAAATGCCAGTATATCTGGAGGTTTCCTCAGGGTCAAGTCAAGTATTTCTGGTCACCCAGTCTTACTGTAAAGCTCCTTGAGTCATGGCAACAGAATGATATGGATGTCTTTATTCATATCCATTTTTCTTTTTATTAAACTACCTTGACGTCCTACATGTTTGCCTCCATCTTTCTTTTCCTTTTTCCTTCAGTTAAGTTTTGTCATTCCCACTAGTCTGTATACTGCACTGTTTTTACCTTTTCTACTCATTTGTCTAATTTGACTGTTCTTTCTCCCATACACAGTTTAAATAGAAGCCCTAAGAAATTTGTTTTCATTATCAGCAACATAATTCTACCTCTGTTGTAGCAAAGGACATCCCTTGCCTCTGGACTCCCTGCTCACCACTGCCTAAGGAGCACAAGCCTACAGTGCCAGCTTGGTGAGAATCCTGGAATGTTTTTAATATAAATGAAGGTTCTTAATATAAAAAATAGATTTTTATATGGATATATATGTTTTGAAAATCTTCACTGATTTTAAACTGAAACCCAAAATTTGTCAGATAGGATGATGTCTGTCATGTGTCACATTGGATTAAACAGCCCAAATTCAGCTGAGCAATATAGCTTTGAAAAATTCTGCTTAACCATGCTCAGAAAAGCTGCTTGTACTGAAGAGCTGAAATTCTCCTAGGAAATCATAATCACTGAACATACTCACACCTACCATAGTGCTGAGAGCTCACCAAAGTGTTTATTCAGTCACATCCCAACTGCAGCTTCTAAAATACAAATTCTCTTGGTAGCTCCTCTGTACAAGCAGACTTATCCTTACTATGGTGAAAACAAACTTTCCCTTCTCGTAATTAGTCTTTATCTGCTGTATGACATCAGCCAGTGCACTGGGACCTGATTGCTATAGGAGAAGGGGAGCAGCATGTTCCCCCTGTAATGGTAGGTAGTCAGGAGCAAAAGAAGTATGAAAGGGAGATTTTTGGGAATTAGAGGAAGAACTGGGAAGAGGAAGGAACATGGTCTTAGTAAAAGAACATGAAAGACCAGAAGATGGGGAAGGGAGGAGAATAGAGGTGTTAATTACATCAAATGAAAAATACAAGGCAGGAGACTGGGACTAGAATCAGCAGTGTACCAAACTGGACTTCAGGAGGTAGAGCTGGCTGGACCAAAAGTGCAAGCCACTGCAATCTACTAAGCAAATGAGCTAAAGACAGTGATATATGCTGAGAGGAATATAAAAACATGTGTGGATGGATAGGGAAGGGAGCTGGCAGCTGACTAGAAACATAAAAAGTACATCTGAATGAGCATCAGAATTGGATAAAAAAAAGAGAGATCACTGGTGAGGTGAGAAAAGTCATGTAAACAAAGAATGTGAGGATAGGTGTGGAGAGAAAATGATAGGGGAAGACAGTGATTGCTAGGCAAAGAAATTAATGTAAAACATGGTGTCCCTCACTTCCCAAAAACTGAATCTCTGATTTTTTGGTCTTACAATTCTTCTGGTTTAGTGCACTACCTTTCACCAGTGCTTGTCCACAGAGAGGACAAAAGACTTCTGCTGCTCTTGGCTCATTAGCTCTAGTAAAAGGGGTTTGTGTAGCAAATCCAAACCTATGCTTCATATGACTTTTAGTACAGTACTACATGGTAATTTATTTATTTTTTAATATGTCTTTGAAAAATAACTATGGTGTTATAGATGAAAAAAAAACAAAACAAAAAACCCAACCAAACCCTCCATATTTTTAGAACCAGTAAGAATACCACAGAAGTAAAATAGTGTAATATCTTAAAAAATACATGAAGATACTTCTTTTGTGACCCAAACATTAATTTCTGGATCAGATTCTACTTTACGGCAAAGTCCCTTGCCATATTCACTACACAAAACTCTTGGTACTGGGTTAGTGAAAAGCTATTCAGGATTTTTTTTACTTCTCACTATTTAACATGGGGCCATATGTTTTATTTACTACATATCTTCAACCCATTCTGAAAGCCAAGTTATTAGTTTAATTATTGACTTTTTATTCCTGCACAAACATTAATTAATTTATCTTCATTATGTCCTAAGCAATGAATAGGCAATTCTGCAGGTTTAGAAAAGGGAGGTATATAGAAACTGAGGTTAAAAAAATCTAACTTGGAGAACCCAGTTTGATACAGATGGAACCCAATTTTTTCTAAGTACATAGCAATATATAGCACTTAATATGCTCAAAGCACAGCAGTGATTGCTTCCATTTGCAGCTCTGTGTGTTCAGCACTTACTTAACACTATAGTACAGCCTCAAATCAAGCACTCAGAAAATGAAGGCCACACAGTCAGTGAACTCCTAAGAAAAGTAGGGTGACCTGCCTAGAATAAAAAAAATAGGATCCTTGCAGCAGACACAGATATGGAAGCAAGTTCTTCAGTTGTCTTAAACATACCCCATTATTTCTATTCCTGGCATCCCCAGCCTCTTTCACTACACAATTTCTGAATTTCTCAGCAAACACAGCAAGGCTCTAAATACAGTTTCTTCCATCCCTGCACAGCATTGATTCAGCCGTAATCCCACACAGTTCCATTCTGTAAATTTAGAAAGGCAAGGGGGAAATGCTGTGTGACCACGTAATTACAGACTATAGCTCCATGCATACACCCATGGTGATGAATTAAAGTAGTACAGTATATATTGGTCCATGTTTGTCAAAGTGGATTTTCTGGGAGGCAGAAGCAGACCAGCTATGCTATACCAAAATATTAAGCTCCCATATGAGCTGCTCAAAAAGCAGCATGTATTTATTAATATTATCTGAATATTATAGATAACATGTACAATAATAAAATGCCTAAAGCTAGACTGTAAGGCAATGCACAAGGATTTTCCTGCTCAAATCAAGCTGAAGTTCACAGGGGTGGAGTGCATAAAACTTCATATAGCAATGCAACATTTTACTGATTCAATTTAGCCTATTAGACCCAGGTTTAGCTAATTTAGGAATAGAATGTATCAAATTTAGGAATTAACTGCAGTCAGCAAGTATCATAGTGAGTTTAGTGAGTCTGCTTGTTATTTGATATGCAGATATCTGAAATAATGCTGATGAGATTTAATAATTTTATTAGAGTTTGCAAACGGTGCTTTCAGTCAATACATACATATTGTAATTGTAAAAAAATACTGTAGCTTCCCTTATGACAGAAAGAGACAAGTAAAGATGAGACACAATAACAATTTGGCAGAAGTGCTATATTTATGAAAATTATTGTTTTCTTTTTGAAATGAGATGCTTTGATCACCTCAGCATAAATTAGCTGCACAGTCACCACTAATATGAAGAATGAAAAAGAAATAAATGGACTTTGTAAAGTAGTAAAGTATTGGCATGGATTGGCTTTTCTTGAGTAAGGGCATTCAGAGAAGTTCAAAGCTTCAAAGGTCATATTACAGAAAAAAAGGGCTTAAGGGAACATACGATGTTTGAGTTCCAGAAGTGCTCAGTGTTATCTGAGCACCCATGGAATGAACACTGAGCAGTTTCAAGAATATAGTCTCAGAAAAATTAGCAAAGCCTTATATATTAGGCACAGAGGATTTTTACCAACGCAAAATAGATGGTCAACACCTGGTCTTTAAGCAGGTTTTATAGTCCTCATAAAATATATATCCTCCATACACACTAACATACAAATACATTCAGAAAGTCCCACTCATTTCAAATAATGTGTTCACAAAACCATGTGTGCTGGTCTTTGAGGTCAGGGGATTATAATAGCCACTTGTTTATAGTAGTTTTTCATTTGAAAAGTGGAACATGATGTGAAGTAAGCAGCAAATAACTTCCAAAATCAGAAAAAACAAAACCCAAACCGATAAAGTTGATTATTGTAAGAGAAAGATTAATTTAGGCATCTGCATTAAAAAAAAAAAAAAAAGTTGTTCTGCTGCTTACTGTATAGTCAATCCATACATCTTAAAGACTTCTATTTTTAGTCTTATACAGCATCTGAACATACAATGTTGAGTTATTTTTAAGATATGGGTAAAATAGCTTGATGTACTTTTTTTTTTTTCTTAATCCCTTTTATTTATTTATATATTTTTAAAAGAAATTATGTTAAAATTAACCCAATGGACTTTAGTCACAGTACTCATTAGCTACCTTTATGCTGATGTCTGTCCAGTCAGTCAGATTTGCTGATCTGGGGACACTTCTGAGGAGGCACACATGAAATCCAGGACAAATAATTTCAGATAATTCTGTGAGGATTCAAGGTGAAGCGACTCCTGTGGGCACCACTCTTTTCTGTCTAAACACCCCCTTTTCAAGATATACTCCCTTCAGTACTCCAAAGACACTTGAGCAGAGATCTTCTTTCTTTCCTATGAAAGTAACACATTTATTTATTTGCCACTTGTGGAACCTTTTAAAAATGTACTTTATAGTTAGGAACCAGTGCTCCAGTTCAACTTACTACAGAATCTAGATTCCAGATTTTGTTTGCCTTGCTGCATATCTAACAGTTTCTGTCCCAGCAGTAACAAGGTAGGAGAACTGAGAGGTATGCTGTGGGCTTTCTTCTCAGTTTGTTATGGAGATAAAATGGGGACTTATGGATTTTATATGAGCACTACTTGAGCAGAAATTAGTCACCAACCTGCCATTTTCATTTTTCTAGATGCTTTCTGAAAACTCCTGCATCTAGTTAGACCAGCATACTTGACATACTCAATACCAGCATCAGCTCAAATAAACACACTGTTTATATTCTCAAATGATGATGAAATAGAAGAGAATCTCTAAGGCTTTTCTGAGTTAGCATCTGGTTCGGACTGCTTGTGATAATGAGGTGACATTCATCACTCATTCCATCACATGCAACATACATGTTTTAGCTGATGGCTAACAGGACCCATATGCATATTTCTGTATCTTCAGAGGATGTCAGATCCTAAGATCAAGTGGATTGCCACTCCCAAAATCTGTGCATACAAGTACAGCATGATGCTTTGGGATATCACCTCACGAAGTCAATACAATATTGAACTCCATGAAAATGTTAAAATATTTTGTTAAAAATAAATAAATAAATAAAAAGAACACTTATTTCATCAGTAATAGAATTGAGTAAAACTATTTTGCTTCTCTGGAATAAGGGAATACTATTCCAACAGTGTTTTATGAGATGAGAAACAGGACTGTTCTGAAGGTCCATTTTAAAGTCTGGAATGTACTTCAGCTCGTTCTGAAAAATCAGCCACCATACCTTGAAGCGAAACAAGCTGAAAATGGAATCTTTCAACTAGGTCTTCTTTGCAAGTTAGTCATTGAAAATCATGTAAGAAATATCACTTGAGACTACTATAAATTCAAAATAACCAAATTTGATCTCACCCCCTAGTTTCTTAAAAAAAAAAAAAAAAAAGGTGAACATAAAATTGCTAAATACTTCAAAGACAGCACACAGTAGCTTTCAACTAATTGCTTCCAGAAGCACTTGCTGATCAAACTCTAATGAATACTTACTTCACATGATTCCTTCATTAAAAATATAAGAGTTTTCAGTTGTTTTTAATCCTATTCCTGTCATTCATTCACTCAGGCCCAAGAATGGACCTCTACTAGAAGCCAAGACCTGACGCTTATCCTCTAACCATCAAAGTAATGAAAGGTGCAAGCTAAGTTACAGATGTACATTACTGCTAGCAATGTGGAAAACCTGTCTAATATATGAAGAGTGGTCAGCTTTTGGTACTTTTAATGAAAGTCACAATCTCAGTTAACGGAGTTATGCAAGTGGGTGAACTTTCACTTGATAACAAAGCAGAATAGAATAATGTTAGTGTTGTGGGTAAAACAGAATGGATAAAGTCTGTGCATGTACAGGGGTGCTACTTGATGTAAAACCATATGTAAACTACACTAAGCACATTTAGTATGCTCACTTTTGAAGTAACTCACTTATTTTCCTAGTGAATAGCTACTTGTGAATGAAGAAATGACATTAAATAGTAGTGAACAGCGCAAGTCTGGTATAACAATATTTATTTCATTATATGTATTCTGCAGCAATAGGCTGCACCCAGTGGTGTGGGTGGCAGATGGGCTCCAGTCAAGCCACTGCCCAGGTAATCTATTGACAGATAATTGAGATTTGACTGCTTTATATATATCAGCAATTTTAATGCAGTCTCATGACTGTTGAGTTATGGAGTTGAAAATACTACAAACTGTCAAAAAATACAAGCCACTCTCCAAAAACCTTCCCCCACTTAAATTCCCTTGGCTGTAACTTAGCAAAATTCTAACACTTGTAAAAAACTTTTAAACACCTAAGTTTTTTTTCCCTCAAGCTAGAAACATATGAAAAAAGTAGTTGAGAAACGAAGAAGTTGTGAAATTTGATTATTGGATTAATGACAATAATAAAAAGAAACCCTTGAAAAATTGAGGATAACAAATCTCTTATTGGAAAGATGTTTTCTTCCTCAGATGAATTATAGATTACCTCTCTGGAAAACACTGTTCAATAATTATTCCAGGGATGCTATGATTAAGAAAACAGTACACATTCTGTTCTATTTTAAAATGTCCCCACCCTTGCTTAAGCAGAAATGCAGTTACAATAATGTTATGGTACATAAAATGAAAACAGTTGGCCTACTAGTTAACAGTGAAGCAACATGCAGAGTTCCATAGATATACAGTGTCATTTAGAACCCTGCTGTGTCATTTGAATTGTGTTGAATCTTTTTTATCATTTCTTCATCTAACTGAATTTGCGTAAACCCCTTATTTAATATTCCTCCTACTGTTTATTTCTCACTGAAAGAGAATAGTAGCAACAGAAACTATAATATAACTGGTGGTAAATATTCCTAGAAGTGTGAAAATTCCTCTCTATCTTTTCATTCCAGTCTTTCAAGACTTTTCTTTGTTAGGGGAGGATTTAATAAGACAAATAATCAGTTGTGAAGAATGAAGTAGAACTCTGCTAGTGACTGCTGAACCCAAGTGATGCATTGTGCAAGGAAGAAGACAATATAGTGATTCTTTGTAATAGAGGATACCAAAGTAGCAAGAAGCACAGAACACAAGGTCTAAACTATTATAATGAACTCTGGGACTAACCATCAGATGTTGGGTTTTAATAAGGTTGTTTTTCATAGCTTCAGAAGCACACAGAAGCCTAGAAGATGGTTTAAATGGCTGGGATGAAAGACTTAAAATGAAAAGGATGCCCAGTGGCACAGAGCCAGTGTAGCTAGTTCATTCACAGTGGGCATTAGCAATACCTGTGCATAGAATAAAATATTCCAAACAGCCTTAAACTGACCTAAAGTAAAGCAGTTGCAAAAATCCTGGGAATGCTTGAAATTTGCCTCAGTTAACTCCCTCATTTTCAAATTCAGTCACAATGTGACATCAGTGCAATTCTGGAGATGAGCATAATTATTAAAGGCTACTCATGGTAAAAGACCATTAAAAAGGCAGAAGTTCTTAAAGAGATGGAAAGAGAATCAAACTTGGTTTACCATCTATATATTGAAAATGAGAAATCACATTCAACTTTCTTTCTGAATGGAGCTATTAAATCTATAGCAGAGGAAGCAAAATTAAGTTTATGAGAATCTTGCCCTCTGAGAATTTCAGTGCGTAAGAGCTGTAGAAATTCCACTTTATTGCCACTGTTCTGCGTACCACAAGGGAGTGTTTGTAATATTGATTAAATTGGACATGAAGAGCAGAAAAATAAGTAACATTTACCAAAGTTTACAAATGCAAGAAAACAAAACCAGAAATTCCATTTCTTAGTGTAAAGTCTAGAAAATTATGATGGGAGGCACCTTCAATGCAACAGGAAAATACTAGTGCTTAATTTTGTGTCAGTTTTTGGAGAAACTGCTGTACTTAATTAATTCTTCATTTCCAGAAACACCAACTGAAACCCAGAGCCAGCTCACCCTCTCGGAAGCCACAGATACAGTTAGGATCTTAGCCTCTGTCTCCTAACCTGGGCCAGACATCACTAATTCTATCATTCCACTCATATTTATGGTTTTATGCTTCAGTATTTTAGACCTCAGTAAGCTGCACATGTGTTAACTCCCAAATTGAAACTGCTTGCAAGCGAAGTGGATTTCATTCCTTTCTAGCAAACAGACTGTAAACAGATTACAGATTCTTTGGTACCTGTGAGCAATCTGGTTTGTTGGGGTTTTTTTTCCCTTTGTGTACCTCAGTCAGATATATGAACAATACTAATGTCACAGGGAGAAGACACCTTACAAACTATAAAATTAGGCCTCAGTTATTTGTAGTTAATTATTTGTATTAATAATGAAGCTATGACTGATGTTCTAGAGAAAGGCTTTCCCTTTGTCCTTTTTGAACAAAGGCTGAATGTTTATTTGTTTACTCATTATTAAATGGATTTTTAATCAGTTCCAAAAGGGGATCCCATAAATGTTCTACTAACAAAAGCCCCGAAAGAACTAAATTAAAGATGCTAATCATTTCCATAACATCCATGAAATTATATACTGTTGTTATGATAGAACCATATTAATTCAGTTTAACATAAATTAACCAAAGATCTTTCTCTCTAAAGTCATTATTCAGACAGTTCTAACTTGCCTTAATATTAATCCTTGTGGTGATACTCTATCTTAGCTTGTCATTATCTAAGAAATCTAATACTTCATAAAATACAGTATACTCTGTCAATGATCTTTAGATTATTTTCTGTATTACAATTGCTATGCCACTTTTGCAAAAGTGCCTTCAAAAATCTTCAATAGTTGTAAAAGATTAGTACCACCCACCTTAGGATTTGCTGTCTCTCATTAAATGCTTGACATTTGAACTGCTTTCTCAAGTCTGTTCTTTTAGACTACTGAGTTACAAGGTGGAGTTGTGTCTCCAGTAATTTTGTTAAGACTTGCAAATCACAAGGGTAAACAAGAAAGACCTGGGAAAATAATTTTACACATTCTAAAAAAATACAAAACCAAAACGGCCTTCATGTTGTCCACTTCACAGCCAATAACTTTTCAGATGACATGTGTGCTTGCAAGATTTCTGATAGGAGAAGTAGATTGGAAGCACCTCTACTTCTGAATTATCATGACAGTATTTAAGCACAATTTTTAATTTATTTTTTATTTATTAAAAAGTTCTTACAGTATGACATTGTCAGCAAATATTTCTAGAAGACTTAAGTTACGCAGAAATCAGTCTGTATTGGGTGTAACTGAATAATAACAAATAGCACATCAAGTGTATCCTCCAATGGAGAATAGTATGTCAGACAGAAAAACACATTAGCTCAGCTACTATGTATCTATTATGTAATAATACAACCATAATCCATTTATTTCACTGGAATCTTTATGAAAAACTAAGCACACTGCTTTGGTTACTGGTACTTAACCAGCTCAGTGAAAGGAACAGGGACCAACAGATGAACATTTTAGGTAGGGATAAAATCATTTGATTCACAGCCACACCTAATACAACTGAGAAACATAAATACTAATATCCTGTTTCTTACCCTAGATAGCAAATCTTATACTGCTTAAATCTAGCTCATCTTGAACTAACGCTACTCTATAAAAATAAGAGAAAAGCTTATCAAATATTCTTGAGCAATCTCTGAAAATACTAAATACCAGTCCTTTATTATATGCTCTGGAACAAAGTCAAAACTCTGCTAAGCTCCTATTGCAGAGCACAACTGACCGGAAGTTTGGATGTTTCATAAGTGAGTTTCACCAAAGGTATACACTGAGATTCCAGGCCCATGTGTCATGCCCTGAAACATCTGCAAAAGAACATTCTTAATAAGCGAGTAATAAAAGTATGCATTTAATGAAATAATTCTGAAAAGATATCTATTCACCCACAAGGATGAAAAGCTGTTTATGATTTTGCTCAGTGGGAAAGTAAATTTCTATGAGAGATTTTTTTCAGTTCTGTTGAAACACACCTGTAGTTTTTCTATGAGAAGACAACACCAGAGTTTAGCAGAGTTGAAATATAAATGATGCAAAAATTCTGATAAAAAGAAGGCATGCAATCATTCATATCTCTTTACATACACCAGTAATAAGAAAAAGCATTATATTTTATCACATGTAACAACACACCAAAGGAAAAACCACACATTCTTCAGAGTTATGTAATATATTTCTATGTTTGAGTGGAAGGAAAGGGACTTCTTAGAAAACGTAGTTTTGCATTTTTATGCTAAATTAATGCTAATTATATTACCACTTATACCACATTCTTATCCCAGACTTACAAATTGCTAAAAACAATTAAGAGCAAAAATCCATTCAGGTTAGCAAAATGACAAGTTTTCTGCTACTCAGAGTATGTTTCGGTATTGTATGTTCTTAGACTGAGTTGGTTTTCATCTGTTCCTGTAATTCACAAGTCCTCAAAATAACTCTGTAACTCTCTTTTTTTTTTCCTTTTCTTTCTTTTTTTTTTTTTTTTTCACTGTTTAATCAGGATGGGGGTCTGAACTGTGAGTTTATCCAAACTGATCTGCTTTGAGTGCTTGGGGTTTTTGCTGTGCCAAACCACTTCTGGTGTTTCAAGTAAGGCAATGACAGTGTACCTTCTTGTTATTATTTATGCATCGAAAGCCAAACCAAATGCTTGGGTGGGTCGCTGAAGACATGAAGTATGTAGTTTTTTCCATCCATGGGACCCCATTTACATTTAAATGAACTTGCTCCTTGTGAAAGATTGGCTCCAGCAGAGAATACCACATGACCACAGACATCAAAATTAAATCACAATCACAAGGATAGAAGCCACCAACATACTGCTAAAAACAACTCACACCACATTTCTGCATTGCCTTATATATATGACAGCAACACAGAGAAAATGTTCTGTTCTGTTTTATAAGATGCATCCCACTATATTTTCTTAATCCACATGTGCAATAAGATACTGCTGCTCAAAACAAGAGTTAAACAAGTAACACACAAAGGTACCTCCATGACTGGGTTTCTCACAAGGGTTAGGAAAATTGTCATGTGCAGCTCCAGGCTTTAAATGGAGGATTTCTCTTGGCTGATACTGGAGTGGCACTGACTTGACAAATGTGGGAAAGTCCTCAGCTGTAAGATGGGGGCTTAGGTTGTGGGCTCTTGGTCAATTGAAAGGTTGCATTAAATGTAAATTATAGCACTGTTACTTAGATATATACCCTTCTCAAACAGGTGAAAGGCAAACAGTGCTCTGCACTAATTCACAGATGAACTGGTAATAGGCTTGCTGAATAAGGCAAGCAGGCAGGCAGCAGGCAGTTATAATCTTCATCTTTGAAGGAAAGAAGGAAATATATTTTTATACAAAACTAAATTGTTTGTTTGTTTTATTTTAAATGCCGTTATGTATTTCTCTTTTCCAGTTATATGGAAAAGTATTAGACAAAACCCTACAGTAACTGGAAGTAAACATCACAGTAACAATTGCTCTTTTATTAAATATTTATTGAAATAAATTCCTGTGCTTTCTCATTTTTCTTCTGCCGCTTCCAATATTTATTTACAGCTGATTATTAACATCTGCCAATGTAACAGTTTAATCTGTACAGAAGCCGAAGGGTAAAAAAGTCACACACCCCCTCTAAGATGACCTGTATTTAGACAGAAAACAGTTTTCCCAGCCACCGCTTGGCTTCCTGTCTGTGACCTCTGAAAAGCATTGGAGGCCAGGGTTAATGGCCTTTCCAATCTCTGTGATAAGAATTCATTTTGTTCTATTACCAGCAGTTATCTCAGGAGCCTGCTGCATCACTTCAGCAGGGTTCAATCAATGAGAGGACCTAATGAAGTAACCAGCTGTAGCTCTATTTCCCTGGTCAACTCTATCAGACAAATAAGATCTATCAGTCACATCTTAAGGCTGAGCCTAGAAACAACATCCTCACATGGTGAACCCATATGCATATGAACCAGTGAAACCTGCCTCTTTCTTTTTAATCTTCCCTTTTAATATGTTTTTTTCTAACAGGAAAGGCAGAAAAAAATGGTTTGGAAATGCTGCATTAAGAGGACAATATTTCTGGATTAAGAAATAGTGGATTTTCATAACAGTGGAAGGCATTTGTAGTAATCATAAAAATAGAATAAATTATATTACATGACAGATTTTTCTTTTCCCCTAGCAGTGTCTATTTTCCCTAGATGATAGTACTCTTGAAAAGAAAGGATACTTTGTTTATTATTTTCTGACTTAAATTATTATGTCTCATGAGCAGGTTTAATTATGGGACTTAATTTTTTGTTTGTCCCTTAGAAAGGAAATATAATTATAGTAATACTTTTCAGTCAAATGCCAGTCAAAATAATTGTCAGCCCATTTTCTTTTATATTTAAGTCAGTTTTTTGTGTAGATATAATTTTGTGATTTCTTAAAGTTAACTTTATCCTCCCAAACTTCAAAAAGGGCTTAATTTTTTAGAAATACAAATTCTCCTTTAAAAGGCAAAGGATTTGAAAGCTGGAAAACAAGGAAAACAATATTAAAGGACAACTCCAGGACTTCAGAGCTATGTACATCCAAGTGCAACTTTCTTATTAAGTAGTACTTGCGATTCCTATTGCTTGTACCCACATGTCCAGTCTGACTTCATGCCGAGGTGAGTCAAACTCAGTTGTAGCAGGCCACAAGAGGTTTACACTGGAAATGTGGTGGGAAGGCACGTTGGATGAGTGTTGTATTTGCCAGAATACTGAAAGCCACTTCTACTTAAATTTATTTTGTGAGGTTAATCTCAACCAATCCCATTAAATGAAATTTGCATTCTTTTAACTGTGCGCTTTGTTAAATCAAAATGAAATAGAGTCTGTCTGTGTGCTGCTATGGAGAAAGAGATCTGATATCCAAGAAGAAAGTTAAAAATTAGAACTGTTCACCATGCATGCACATTGTGGCACAGAAATGTCTACGTAATTAAAAGCTAAATATCCTTCTGCATACAGCAACACATCTGATGGATTATGGCACACATATTCCAGACTACAGGTGCTTCAAATAAATGCTTTTATCTCTTTTCCCTTTGTGGAAAACAAGGGCATTCTTCTCTTACAGTCTGGCTGCATTAATAAAACAATAAGAATATTACTTGTACAATCAAAGGAAATCCAAGAAATCCTCCTTTTTAATTTTAAGCCATCTTAATGAAAAACAAGGGGAAGAATGTATTTTTATAGTCCAGTCTGATATTTAAGGAAAGCAAATTTCTGCTGTCTGTAGGTACATAGGTAGATTTGAAAAGGACTGAAATATCTATGCTACATATGTAAACAGATAAGATTATGCCTAGCAGGCATTTTGGGAACATCTGTCAATTTTTTATGGAACACACTGATTGTGGGCTATTGATTGCATTTAACCAAAGTTGTTTCAAAAAAAAAAAAAAAAATCAGCTAACAATTTGTGTAGAAAGGACTGATCAATATTTAAATGACTCTCTTTATTGATTTAAAATTAACTTTCAATTAAGAGATCCATAGGACTCTTAACTGCGACACTTATCCATTCAAGAGAAAATAAAGGTACATTTATCGATACACTTAAACAGCAGTGGCTGTTTTCCTATTGATTCAGTCATTTGCGCTGGGATTCGTTAGCGTCATCTGACTTTAACTTGCTTCCTAGGTCTTCACAGTGTGTAGCACTGCAAGATGCAGGAATGCACGAAATGACACAGGAGAAGTGAAGAGAATTAGAAAAGGTACTCAGAGGTAAGTCACAATAATGCTTTTTAAATCTCCTGATGAAGGAAGAGCCCGTTTTAAAACCACGTAGTGTGGGGATTTGGGCAGGAACAAATTCCTGTCAACTGACCTGTTTGGAACAGGAAACATCTAAATGAATGAAATCTTTAATACTGAGAGGTAACAGTTCTATTGGCTCCTGTTGTCTCTGACAAGATCACCTATTTGTGAGTATTGATTAACATATAATCAATAAGAATTTAAGGTTATTGTTTGAAGAATGATTTTAAGTGGCAGTTCCATAATACCCTGCATATAGTCACCTATATATACAGATTATGTTTAAGGCCAATATAATTTAATATTGTAATTACGGAATCAGCCATCATGTGAATTTTGACTTACCAAGACATTTGGAAGTAAATATTAAGTACATATCTCTGCTTAAAAAAAATAAATAAATATATATTTGTCCTAAATAGAAATACACTACAATAGCATATCTATAACTATAAACATGTGCAAAACATCAGCACATTTAGGAACACAAATTAAAACCAGGACTGTAATTACATACTTCATTATTTATATGTATTCTGGGTATTTTAGTATCCTAAAAAAGCTGGACATGTAATCTCTATAGTTAATAATAGAACCAAATTCATCCCAGGTGTAATTTCACAGAAGTCAATGGACCTGGAACTGCACCTGGAATGAATCTGGCCCAATGCTATGAATGCCTCCTGACTCTCGCCGGCTTAGATTTACATATAAGATATAACACAAAAATGAAATAAAAATAGAAAATGTCCAGGAGGCATAGCATGTTTACAGAGCAGAGCGGTAATAACCTTGCCTGATATATATGTGGCAGTGCTTCACGTAGCCAGACATTATTGTTGAGAGTGGGGGAGGGGTGACTGACAGTGGCTCAGGTTTGCCAGTGTCCATGTCATTGCCTATTTGTTTCTCTTTTTCTCTCTGTTTCTTTTTTGGAAGCCTCAAAATGCAGAACTGTCCAGTGAAATGAAGCTGCCACAAACTGACCCATTTATTACCTACTCATTTGCTGTGATGTAATCTACAGGAGGGAATAAAAGCTGCAATATACTAATGTGTAAGCTTTAAGACCTGTTCTGATCATCTGAGATTATTTCTTAACCTGAAAATTTCAAACAGAATATATATAAATTACAACTTGTGTGTGTGATCACCGGCAATTTATTTTTAAAAAATTAGATTTTGCTAACTAAATCAAATTCTTTGAAACCTGGGTGCTTTTATATTATGATGTGCTGCTTCTTCCATTATTTATTCTTTTCTCTGTCCACTTAAGTTTAAATTTTGCTTACCAAAGGCTCATTTTCAAAGTTATGACATGAATCAGAGATATCTTTAGGATCATCATAATGCAAAAAAAAATGGTTATGGACTTTGCTCCCGGGTGGGAGTCAATATCAGAAAGACCAGTGTGCAAATGCAAAGCAAATACCCCCTCCTAAAATGTCTAAATCACATAATGTTAGTGTAACATAATTTGGAATATATTATGACAGATACAATTACAAAAAGGTGCATGATGTCATTATTTCCAACTGGAAATTAGATGATTATACTAATTAAGTGATAGCAGGTGGCACAGGATGACTGCTACAATCTTCTCTGATGTGCAGAGAGACAGATGCATAGTTCACTGTCTAAAACACTCAGGAATAGTAACAATTGGCTTAAGCATTTTCTGTCCCATAATGCAGAATAAAGATTCACTTTGATTCAACACTTCCTTATCACATCAAAGAGGTGGAGACATATCTTTAAGGATTGTCTTAGGAAAAAAAAGAAACAAGCTACTGGTTTGGTTTCTACCCCTGTAACTAACACCTCTTGTTATAACAAAATTACAGTGTGAAATGAATTCCAGAAGAATCATGAAACTCTAAAATGGCAACAACCTTCTTTTAAATTGTCTAAATTTATCATTATTGCTTTTAAATTTCTTAGTTTGGAATTGCTATTAGGTGTGCTACTGAGAGTCCCTTCAGTCAAGCAGACTGGAAATGCTGTAGTAAAAGAAATATTTCACAATAAAAACACTGAACACTTTAAAGAATACATGCGGTCATTATTAAAACTCATTTGAGTTTTAACTCGGATTTACTAAGCAGTATTTACACATTATTTTTATAGAAGGATTTGAAGATTATTCACAATTGCATTATGTTAGACAAATAATCCTCATCTCGTGAGTCATTCCAGAGCTTGTTTTTTCTTGTCTTCTCTATTCTCTGTTCTATGTTCAGACTGAAGTAAGGCTAAGTCATCACCATCTATTAGTTTTCCAGATCAGCCATCATGTTTAAGTACTGGAAGTAGAGAAGTGGTTAAGAAAGCTACTCTTTTTTTTTTTTTTTTGGACTTCCACGTGTTTCTGGAGTGTGACTTCAGTTTAACAATGGCAGGGGAGCAGAACAACCGTGCTGTACGAGACTGCAACCAACATATGCCTAAGAGGCAAACCAAGTGATTCTTATAAGTGTCAGAAAATAAATGTTATCTAATTTCTGAAAATCTCTTATCTAGCTTTATCTGCCTCTGTAGCATTCATTTCAGTTTGGTTATTTTATTTCTTACTACAGATCAAATGCACAGCTGATAAGACTTGAGTTTCATATAGTTTTAACATGCTATGATATCTTACAGCATAGCTAGCTCATTTTAAAAGCCACTGTCTTCTCCCTCTACAACTCCCAAAGACTTACCTGTGACACCACTTCAAGCAACATTTGTGTCACCTGAACTCACACAAGTATTCACTAAGAGAAAGCCAGACTGGACAGTGGAAGGTGAAAAACAATTGTTTTCCCAAAGGTGTTGTGCATTACGTTGTGGTGGCTTTCTCTTCTCAGTGTGCAAGCTAAGGAAACCCTACTTTTCTTCTACAAAAATTCACATAGATGTGCTGTGATAACAGCAGAAGATGTCTGTAAAGAGGACAATAAAAGAAAGGTTCTCCAGTTTACCAGCTTAAAAGAGCATTTCTTTTTCTTTTGAATGAAACATGAAAGTTTGTGAAAATCACTCATATCTTTTTTTTTTTTTTTTTTTCATGCTTTAATAAAACTAAATGGAATGGAACTAAACTTCTGATTACAAAAAAAAATGCCTTATCTCCTCTGTGATTACTAAACTGCTCAGCATTTAGAACAGTATCATACCTCTGTTCTTCTGTGCAGTGTTATTACATCTTTTCCAGGACAAAATATAAGCAAATTTCCCACAATGGCCATGAAAAATACCTACCTCTGTGGATAAAATAAGAACCTTTGCTCCTGCACCCCAGGACATTCAATTAGCTGTGTAAATGGGAATAATGGTAGACAGACCCTCAGAAGCATCTACTAGAGAAACTTGAACTTGTTGTTCAACTAAAGTAAATAACATTATCGCAATATAGGTGCAAGGCCAACACTCTTACCCTCACATTCCACTGATTAGTTCAGCCTTAGCTGAACAAAAATCCTTAATCTTCTCTTTTTAATATTGAAGAGGTATACCCTCTTTCACCTGCATGTGGAGTCTCCTTTTCATGAAAGCTCAGGAGATTCCAGCAACAAAATCAATGTATGCATGTTCAGAGCTGTTTTCAGGGTTTTGTAAGACAAATCTTTCAAATGGGAGCTAGTTTAATGCTATTGAGCTGAGTTTCGATCTGACAGAGTGAGTGAACAACACAGAAACAGTTCACTTACCACTGCTCACACTACAGAAGGTGGGAATCGGGTACATCTCTGGACAAATACAGCTATGCAGTTTCACTGTAAATTCTTACCCTACCTAATCCAGTGTTCAATGTAATGGTACAGTGTTTAAACAAACAAAGATTTAAGAAAGAAATGCAATTTATTCCTCTATAGCAACAAGAGAAAGTTATGGTTTTCTCATTCGGACTGGTGAAAATTAAGACTAGCTCCACTAAATTTAACAGAGATGTGCTAGTGCTAAACTGATTTTAACTGGGGTGTCATCAGGCTCTGTATTCTAACACCAAGAACAACACATAGCCTTCTCTGCATTTCCCTCCTGTTTTAAAATCTCTTGAAATTTGCTTTCTGGATTTATTTTTTTTTTTTAATTGAAAAAGAACATTTAAAAAGGATTCACTTAATTTTATTATCAGACATGGTAGATTAATATGAGGTGTAGCACACCTTTGCACAGATAAAGGCTTTTTTGGTTACTACTCTCTGAATCTTGGAATGCCAGTTCTTCAATCAATTTAGGACAGGAGACATTTTATTCCTCTCCTGAGAAAATAGTATTACAACCACATGTCACAGAATGGTAAGGGTTGGAAGGGATCTCTAGAGATCCCCCTACTAAAGAAGGTTCACCTAGAACAGGTTGCACAGAATCACATCCAGGTGGGTTTGGAAAGTCTCCAGAGGAGACTCCACCACCTCTATGGGCAGCTTGTTCCAGGCCTTCATCACCCTCACAGGAAATAAGTTTTTCCTGACACTGAGGTGGAGCTTCCAGTTTGTGTCTGATGCCCTTTGTCCTATTACTAGACACCACTGAAAAGAGACTGACCCCCTCCTCTTGACACCTGCCATTTAGATATAGATATCAACAGTATGCATTTATATGAGCCATATCACCATTTATCATGACAGTCTCCAATCATGCAACTGATTATGAAAATGAATACTAGTCATTACTTGAGCTATACAGTATCTGGAATAATATGATATATACTTCTTTTGTACTGGTTATATTCTTGACTTTTAATAAACAAATTAATGAGACTTCTTAAATGCTTAGAGTAAATGTACAAGCCAAGCGGCAAAGTCTAATTTAAAATGAATTAATCAAAAAGAAGAATGCTTTAAAATTCTGTATTAGAGTGACAAAATGCCCATTCTACATACTTACTTATGGCTTTTGTCAATTCGAGATTTATCGATGGGACAATATTCTGTTAAGACAACCAGAGGCTAACAAGAGTAACATTCACACTCATCTAGGTTAAATACCAAGTTCTGTGCCCAGAGAAGTGCAGATATGAACTTGTCCTGCCATTATTCAGTACAAACCCACAGCTCAAAGTAAACAAGCAAGTAATTATGTTATTGTATTAACTCAGTGTTAGCCATGAATGTTCCTCCTTTCAGGATGTACAGGTTAGATAGATAACTGAGTTCTCAATGTAAAAGGACAAAATAGTTCAGTTTCTTCTTATGTCCTTGAACACCTGCAGAATTCTGGTTGATGTATATATAAAATACAATGCTGTAATCCTTACCAGATGAAATAATGTATCAGGGAATGGTTCACACACTGTATAATACAAACAAACCAATAGAAATTACAAGAGTGAAAAAAATTACAAGATTCCGTTTAAGTTCATCAAGTTTCCAGCAGGCTAGTCATCTTCCTTATATTAAAAATGTCCATTACCTGGTGTAATTTAACTCACTGATAATACAACATCAACATTTTAATAGTATGTAGATAACCTCTCCCCTAATTATCATTTTGCTGAATTTTTCATACATTGCAGTATTATGAAAGAGGTTCTCAGTAAAGTACTTTAACTTTTCAACAATTAATAATTTAATTATTTTTAAAAACCAACCAACCAAAAGCTGAAGTAGAAAGAAGCAGGAGGTTCACACTTGAAAGGAGAGTTCTCTTTTATGCTCTAATCATGGTTGTAGTAGTACACAAGTTTTTCATGGTGCATTTCTCTTCCAGCGCAGGCTTTCGGTAAAATGATGCCTGCTTTCTGGTACCACGAATAAAATCCTGCGCAGGTCTCAAAGGATAAATACGTACACCCAGTTTGGAAATGAACAAGCAGCGTTGCCCCACGACAATTAATTTTGCACCAGAAAATGTGTGTATTTGGGTTTTAAAAGAACCCACAGAGATAGTAATGCCATGTCAGTCTAGACATTGTGAACTAGAAGGGAAATACACTGTTAAAGTATAAACCGAACATTCTCCAACTGTGCATTTAGTCAGTCACACTTGCCTTACCCTGGTATCAGGGAAGGAAAGTCAGGTGCACATCTCAGAGAAACCCTGTCAGACAGAAGATGCAGTCCTCTCGCAAGCACAGCCTGAGTAAGAAGCTAAGCATCTAAAAAACCTTGAATCATGGGTGACCCTGTAGCACAACGGAACTGCATTAAATGAATCGCTAGCGATCACAGCTGAGGTTCACATGGCAATAAAACTCTTGAGACCATCATAAAAGCTGCAACATTAATGTTTTCTGCCTTTATAATCAGTGTCATATTTTGCTAATTTACCTCCTGACAGAGAGTTAAACACATGTATACTGCCAGCAATTTCAAAATGTCATCTCAAGCTTTGTAGAAAACTCATTCTTTTTAGAAGTAATTAAGTAAGGCATAGTTTGTATGGCAGTGAAAAAAAACCCCAACACTTTCTTGCAGATGCTTGTAAGCATTATGTAATTATTTTTTTTAAACTAAAAGTACACATGCATATTCTTGCCTCCAGCTTAAATACAGTGAATGTTGTAGTTGGTTGCACAGGAATTGTCTCAAGAACATTAAAGTGAGCCAAACACAATTGTATTCCAACTAAAATTGCTCTCTTTATGCTGTGTATTGAAACTTGATAACTGTTGGTTATAAAATTCCTTTGATTTTCTGTAGGTAATAAAATACTTTGGCAATTACTATTGACAGTTCTGGATAATCTTGAAGGCTGCCTTGCCTGAAGAAGATGAGTGTTACAAATCACTCCACTGAAAGAGGGAAGAACAGCAGCAGGCAGCAGACAGGTTTCAATTTCACAATGCTGATTATCTCATTCGTGATTCTATGCATGCCTAAATCTGAGGATCCCTCAAGCAGCTATATGGACTTCTACTTTTAAAATGCCTATTACGCTTTCATACTTTTTGCTGCTTCCTGAAGAGTGCCATTTCGCCAAGCTTAAATAGCAGAAAATTGCACTGCTTTTCCTCTGCCCATCTCCTCAATCTCTATTAACCTGCACAAGAACAAAGGAATATGATAGCCCAGCCATAGGTTGGGAAATAGGTTTGAAGTTGTTTTCCATTTACTGGTACCTATCTTCCTGATTAATAAATGTATTTGAACAATAACATTATTTTAATATGTGATATAATGACTGAAAGCATAGCCTTTAATTACATCTCGATTTACACTAATAAATACACTGTGTGTTCAGAAATACATGCAGCTATTGTTTACATGGACAGCAAACGATACTGGTAGTGCTGTCAGCATGTGTCAAAGCTTAAACAGAAAGGAATAAAAACCGAAATGGCAAAAAAACCCATGTTGCAGGCTTTTGTTGGTTTTGCTTTCGGGGTTGGGTTGGTTTTTTTTTTGTTTGCTTGTTTTTGTTCTGTTTTGTTTGTTTGTTTATTTGGGGGGTGTGTGTGTGTGTGTGTGTGTGTGTTTGGTTTTGTGGGTTTGTGAGTGTGTGTTTTTTTGTTTGTTTGGTTGGTTGGTTTTGTTGTTGTTTTTACCCTAGCTAGGCTACAAAAGAACAAGCAGAAGCAGCTACTAGCAGAAAGGAAAATTGCTGAAGCACCTGGTTCTAATGCTTGCAGTAGACCTTTATTAGATGTCATAAACTGAATGATGCATTACTCTGTGGAAGACTTACAGCCTGCAAATGATAAGGTAAAATGGAGGACAAAGAATTCTTTTAAAACAAAAAGGTTAAATGTCCCTTTTCAATCAAACAGTACTTATTAAATGGAGAAATCTGAACAGGCTCAGAGAGACTGGAGACTACTTCTGTTATTTTTTAACGTATTCCTGTATTACCTTACCAAATAAAAAGTATTTTACTTTAATAATTCACATTTTATGTAAGAATGATTTTCAGTCTATCCTACATTTCACATGTATTATTATAAACAAAGCAAAAGCATTTTAAAATCCTGTTGCTGATACAGGTTTGGCAGCCCAATCTTAAATCTAAATAATTGCATTAAAATCCATATAGCATGTTGGCCACCACCAACAAAAAGGCAAATTTTGTCCATCAGAGAATGTTTTAAAATAATATCTGTTTTGCATTTCAAAAGATAAAAGAATGTTTTCTAAAATGACAATTGCTGGTTGGCCATTGATTCTGAGCTTTAATCTCATGGCCTACTCAAATTTTCCATTATGTCTGACAGAGGCTTAGAGGGATAGAAAGGCCAAACTGTGGGCCTTCAACAAAAGTGGAGGGGGTTCCAGCACTAAGAAACACAGCTGTTGCTTGCAAACTGTGAATGTCAGAACAACTCAGTACAAGGTTTGGGTTTGTTGTGGTTTGGTTTGCTTCTTTTTTTTTTCCCCTTCCTTCTAATAAAAACTTAGTGTTTTGCATGCTTTCTATAAACAGTGCACTTAAGTTTTATAATCTAGTACATCTTATTAAGCGTGAAGTCTGCTGATCCCTAAATTATTCATAACATGGTCCAGACTGATTAAGATTGGCTTGTTAAGGAGCACAAGAAGCAATTAAACTGACAAGGCAGTGCAGCCTTGATGTATACATTTATTATCACAAGAATACCCAAAGTGAATGCCCTTATTAAGCAATGAATTTCACCTCACTGGCCTTCTACCATTGCTGCCACAGGCAGAGAGAGCTAGGAACAACATGTCAAAAGCTAACTCTGAGGAAATGCCTATCTTCAAGTGAAACCGATTTTGTAATGAACCTTTCAGTTCACTCCTGAGGTAATAAATCCTGACTGGTGCATTAATTACTTGATAACATCCCATCAAAATGCAAATGCAGCACTTGACCCATAGGAATGGCTCACTAGCTGTTAACTCTTCAGGGTATACATAAATTGTCTGTTTTCTTTTATCAAACAGGGCATTTATTTCCATCTTGCTAGGGTGAATGTCACTCCTGCCACCCTCGGCCCCTCAGTGGCCTGACACCATCATTTGCAGAGGACTGTCACTATGTGCCGACATCCTAATTGTGCTACTTCTTTGCTTTGTACCTTTGAGGCAGAATTTCCAGCCCCCTCCCCCCCGCTTCTCTCCCTTTTCTGGAGGAATCTCGCATGTCAAGGACAAAGCTGTAATAGTGTTACAAAGAATGACCCCCACCTCTAAAGTACACTAATCTTTCTTTTCAATGGCAATACATTAAACAAGGAATTTAGTTCCTTGAAGTGATTAAATGAAAGCTGAACATATCTACGGGAATCACTGCCCAACACAGGCCAGCATGCCTGGTTTTAGCCAGAACACCACCAGAGATACATTTACATCTTTTTAAGACGTTTCCTCACTCCCTTCAGTGAGTGTTCAATTTTGACAGTCCACTAGCAAATAATATGTCAAAAAGTAAAGTGCTTTTCCGCAACACAAATTGGGCAATGGTGAAATGTGATGCATCACATGCTGCTAAAACAGGCTGCCTTAATTACAAGAACTATTTCCACAATCAATGTTAATGAGGAGCTGTGTTTTATATTTCCCCACTCAAAATGCTAATCTGCATCAGTGGGTCTGACTCTCCCACCTGGGTCAACCTGCTTTACAATTTTTCTATTTGTATTGAAGGCTTGGTGAAAATCTTTAATTCAGGTTACTAGGCAACTCTGCAGGTGAGAAAATATAATGTTTGGCCTACTCCATTTTCAAATACACACAGTGGCCTAATGTCTTCCAAATAGACTGTGCAAAGCATGCACTGATAATTCCCTGCTACATTTTCTAAAGGCGAGGTCAGAAGAAAATTAATTGAAGCTGAAAATAATGACAGGAGGAGAAGAACCACTGAGACTTGGTGTGACTGGCATGTGATGATGTTAGCAAGAATCCCAGCATGTGACTGGACAGTGTGATGAAAAATAGACTTTATGTGAAGGAAAAACAAGTTTCAAAACTTAATTAGTTTTTGACACTTCTTCATAAGTTATTATCTTTTCATTTGGAACATTGCCTTGGGACATCAATACACAAGAAGAAATGAAACATTCTTACTGTAAATCTGAAGGAAAAAAGACTTTATCTTACTCTTCTCCTTCTACATGTCTTTTTGAATAAACAAAATACTCTCTGCAGCCTAAGGTGTACAAGCCCCTGAAGATGTTTCTGCTGTGAGCATAGAATAGACTTGTTCGATGTAATAATCCTGTTACAACTGATTATGCAGTTTCATTTTTAAAAACAAAGAGGGGAAGGATTGGAATCCAAAATGGTCACAAAACAGAAAAAAAAAAAAAAAGCGCTATAGATGAGGATCAGTTAAACTATAGCTCCTACAGCAATAATGCTTCCTGTACAGCAAATGTATTTTTAATTTTTTCCACTAAGGCTTATACCTAGAAGTAATTCACACTGATTACTAAATAACCCTTGTGAGTTCCTTTGTCTTTTGAATTTTAAAAAATACACTTGCCGTGAGCAATGAATTTCATAAACCACCAGCTCTCATGCTTGATGAATCATTCTTATTTTATGCAGTGCTGTGTGATAGAGAACTGAGATAAAATATTCTATCCACAAGCTATTCAGTACAATTTATCATCAGCAGCTCACTAGTCCAGTGATAATACCTGGCTTGCAGATTGCAATGATCAGATTCTGTTTTTATTTCAAACAGGAGTGATCCGAACACCAGAGTTTTTAATTTACATACATTAGTGAGGTTCAAATGTGGCAATAGCTACAAGCAAACTCACTTGCAAACTGAATGCTTGCCTTGCATAATGGGTTCCCTTTAGCTATTACTCACCAGTGAAGTACCCAGATAAAAATGAAAACAAAGAGGAAATAAGAGAAATCATGATACAAATACCATACTATGTACTAGAATAATTACTGAACCACAGTGAAGGTCACGTTTGTATCTGTTTTAGTAATGATTTCTTGTATTTTCCCTTTGTATTGAAAGCATAAGTGCTATCTGGTTTATTTTGTTGTTTTGTGGTTTGGGGTGGGTTCTTTTTCTATATTATTACGGTATTGTATTCTTTGCATTCTGTGTTTTCCAAAGTTCCAGCACACTATGATTAATACAACTTTTTTCATGGTGTAAACTGGAGTAAATGAAATACCCAAACAACTGATGAATACATAAGCAACTTCAAAATCTCTGTAAATTATGGCAGCTTGAGCATTTAATAAAAAACAAAACAAAACAAAAAACCAAAAAAAAACCAACGGGCTTATAATAAAACACCTCTTATAGCTATATCACTTTTATACTGACCACAGTATTGAGCTTCAATTCCCAGCAGCATCATTACTAGGCATTTTCTGCCACCTTTCTAAATCTGAAAAGCTTCCTACATTTAGTGAAGATTAGATAATGTTACAAGCAATCAATAACAGCTATCAATTCCATACCTTGTTCGGAATAAAAAGTACTTGATTAAAAGTAACTAAAAAGGATGGTTGAATATGCTTTATAACTGTCTGATTTTTCTAACTACACTGTCATGGCAAAAAAAAAATAAAATTATTCACAGGCCTAAGAAGTAGGTCTTAGGAACAGTAAGATTGCTTAAACCAACAAAAGAGAGAATATTCTAAATTACCCTCGACACTTTCTCCTTATCACACGGGAGGTGGGGGGGAGGACGTGTTTTTTGTTGTTTCAGGGTGGTTTTTTAGGTTTTTTTTAGGGTTTGGTTTTCTGCCTTGTTTTTGTTCTGGTCTGATTTGTTGGGTTTTTTTCTGTTTCAGTTTGTTTGGGATTTTTTGAGTTTCTGTCAAAGCCTCAGTGCTCTCCACAAGTAGTCCTTGGCCCTGATTTTTTCTTCCTTTCTGGATTCTTTTTTTCCCCCCTCAAACAATATTTTTAAAATAAGTTTTGTTGAAAGAAAGTATTGTAAAAGCAGCCATCACAATCTCAGCCACACACATAGAAAGATAGAGAAGACTTTATTAATGGCTATATATATATATATATACTCATCTGCATGTATGAAATCCTTCCTGTGTATGCAGGAATAATGGCCATGTAAACCCAAATATAGTCACACAAATACATTCTCAATTATTTTGGTCCTTTTCTCATACACGCTGGTGACCTTCCAATCCCCTGAATATGAATCCTGAATTTTAACAAGTCAACCTACTTAGAAGAACTTCTAGACTTCCACATACAGCACAGAGAAAGGAGACACACAAATGAGTTCATCACATTCCCTGTTTTCTAACTCTATACCAGTTTCAGATCTTTCTCCTAGAGCGACTCATTTGCCAGTAGGGGAGGCAGTGAAGTGGCCAATAAACTGAAAATGTGTTTAATCTTGATTAAATAAGTGACAGAGAGGAAGATGAGATCCCCCTCTTTACCATTCATCCTTAACTGCCGAACATGGTTGCCTGCAACACCCTTAGAACTGGTTCTGCTGCAGGTGGGAGGACACCCAAGATGTCTTTACATTGCGTTGATGTTCCTCTCCATCTACCTTCAAGTGCCTCAGTGAAATGATGGGTAACAACACTCAGTTTAATGCAGCTTCCATAATATAGCTGCCAATCCTTAAGAAGAAGTAAGTCACTAGGCAGTGGCCCTTTAATGTTTTGATCTAACTTACGAAAAAAATCACTGACCAGATACTGTTCTTCAGCACATGGAGGGCAAAACCCATCAATGAAATTGCTGACATAGCTGCTAGCAGATGCTATGCTTGATTTTGGAGAATAAACTTCTGTTATCATACAGATCCACCAAAAGTCAGAAGTCCCTTCATACAGGCCTTTTTTCTCTGCTGTATCTTTCTGGTGAAATTAATATTTCTGGTTAAATAAGTGTTTTTGAATCTCAAATTATTTATGCTCAGAAAGGTACAGGTCACCTCCCTGCTTCTCAGAAAAAATCAATGCATGTGGGTAATCTAAAAGAGAATAAGGAAATTGCAAGATATGACATGTAGTCAAAGGACTACTTCAAAACACTTTATTGGCTGCTGTTTCAGCTCATAGACTAAATGAAATAGTGCTTGATCACACCATCATAGACTGAAGGGTCTGGCCCTGACAGTCTTATTCCATTTTATAGCTTTATACAGAAAGTCATCTAGTATCTTGCAAATTGTGCTCAATTTGGGGTCTGTTGTAGAATTCTTTTCTATTACTTGAGCAATAGAATTCATTTGAGCAAGGTTTTTTTGAGTGCAAGGAACGCTGTATTTGATAATATTGTAATTACTTCTGCGTGATCACTTCAGAAGATATTTCCTTAGAGATGTAGTAACTTTATGGTATTTCTGAGACTCCAATCTGTCTCAAGTCACTACAGTAAAAATAATCCTAACTAGAATTTAAATTATAAAGACTAAGATGTTTGGGAAAGCGTATCAGAACTAGAATAGAATTTTCTTTTCTTTCTACTTTGTTTTTCACTTTTCTTGTTCTGAGGAAGGTATAAGGCAAGCAGGAAGAATTACTTTGCTACAGAAGGACAAAAATCAAGCCTCAGTTAAATAGCTTTCGAAAATACTAAGTATACATTATATCTATACTTTGACAAACTGTTCATCAGCAGAGTATTAGCTTGCTGCAAGTTTTAGCTCATTTTGCCAACTCTGTGAAATGTATTTATAGTGAAAGTAATTTCTGCTGCAGCAGTATAAAGTGCTTCTCTGCTGCAGCATGTGACAGTGGCTGATAATAATGAAACATGGTGTGAGATTGTGCAACTTCTATTGCAATTTAAATTGCTTTCGTTGATTTACTAAATAAAAATAAAATTAAGAAAGAAAACAGATAATCCTAGATTAAGAAATTGCTATATTCTGGCAAGAAGTTTTCTCAGAGAAATGTAGGAAAATTAAGGAGATTCTGTGGAAGGGTATAATGCTGATATATGATGCAGTAAGTCCAATTTCTGGTGAAATAGATCAAAAATGCTGTACCAAATGCATTGTAAAATGGTCCCCATGTGAATTTCTGTGAGGAGATTGGGGAGTGGGATGAAGAAGGGTGGGACAAAGGAAGGAGGAGAAAGGAAAAAAATAATTAATTTGATTGTAGACTTGAGTTTCCTCTTCATTAAATAAATTATAAAAATCCACTAAGCTCCATAGCACTAGAACAGATAATATCAGAAGACAGGTTATTTTAAATAATCAGACACTTCTAGCCAGGACAAAAAAACACTCTTTACTTTGTTATCGCTCTCTTTATTTTTCTTAATATCAGACTCCTTCTCTCTCTGCCATTTTCTCCAAGACAAATCAACAAGCGTGAACCCAGAAAATAACCCTTGAAAGAGCGAAGGACACAATAGCGAACCTCCCTGATTATCCTACATTTAGAGAAGGAAAGAATCTGACAAATAATCCCCACTGCCATTGTGTGGCCATTACAGTGTCCTGTGAGCCTGGACAAGTTATTAGGTCAGATGCTAACTTCCTAAGTAGAAAAATGATGTGGTTGCTTTTGTCCTCTTTGCAGTAATGGCTGGAGTCAGGACTAATTAAGGCCCTGCGGCAGTACAGTACGAGAGAGGTCAGAGACTTCTTTCTGACACCTAAACAGTGCTCAGCTCAAAGGAACTGCCCCTAATCTGAAATGATGTGATGTAGAGCTGGCCTTTCAGCTTCACTGTATATTTAAAGGAAAATGACAGTTAATGACAGGGGTGTCAAAAATGAGCAGATGGAGAGGCTAAGGAAAATACAGTTTTATGGTAAAATTTACTTACCGTTCATCACTGTGCTTACAATTAGGCATTACTACACAAATGCAAAAGGTTTGGATACCTTTCCAACATTTTGCCAAAGTAGAAAAGAAATATTTACTTTATGTACATAACTCAAAGAAAGGCTGTTGACAAAGTGGGCTTCTTTTTCCATCATTATGCAAAAATCAGTGCATACATACCCCCACACAACCTGCACTGCCTTCACTTCTCTGCTATCAAAATAAAATATGAAAATAATAATATGAAAATTTAATCTCATTCAGTGGATTACTACTTTTCATTTTATCTTGTTGGGAGTAACCATTTCAGTAATTAATCTTCTTGTCATTTTCTTTCTCCCCTTCAGGCATGGAACTTGGGAAACAAAAGCAATATCAAAACAGAAACCAAGATTTATTGTCAGTCATAACAGACACCTGTACGGATTACTAATTACTACAAAACCATAAGGTCTACTGGCACAAATCCTTTCCCATTCCCTCTTTTTAATGACTCTTAGTGACACACCTGCAAGCTTTTCATTGATTATCTCAGGAGTCCTTGTCAGCATTGCATTATAGTATCACCTTTCAGGATGGTATAGCTAAGGTTTGGTCAGCATTTCCACTCCTAAGGCTTCCCTTCCCTCCAACCCCCTTCTCCTAGGCTTTTTCAGAAAATCTTCTCCAGGCTAGAAGTTGAGCAGTGAAGTTTCCATACAGGTTCATAAGACTTTTTAATCAAAGTAGAAAGAGAATTGGTCTGGAATGTATTAAATAATATAAATATGAATAAATTATTATACATAATGTAATATCTGCCCCCAAATGATGTATATTATTTCATAATTTTTGTTTGCAGCTCCTATAAAAATGTTCCAGAGGAGGAGTTTGAGCTATTTGTATAGAACTACCCAGTATTATTACCTTTTCTCAACTAAATTTAAAAACTGATATAGAATCATAGAATGGCTAGGGCTGGAATGGACCTCCAAAGGTCATCTAGTCCAGCCCCCCTGAAGTGAGCAGGGATACCCTTAACTACACCAGGCTGCTCAGAGGATATCGTAGAAATTCCGTTACAGAGATAGAACCTGATATCTAGATACATGTCCACCTTTATATTATGCCAGAAGGACATTAATTTCAATCCATGGCTCTCAACCCATAGAAGGGAAATAGGGAAAGAAAACAGGAAAAAAAGAAGGAAATTCAGTTTGCCTCAGTCCTGTGCCATGTGGCATCTGACACAGAGTTTAAGAAACATTTTTTTCTGTATAGGTTATCTCTGCACAGCCCAAGCCTTGGCTCAGCAAGGCATTTAAAGGCTGCACCACATTAGTTCAGGATACTTTTTATAATTCTTATTGAAACAGGCCTGTCAGAGACTATCCAGGAGAAGTATTTCTGTTCCTTCCCATCAAGACTTTTTTCCTCCAAGCCCATGAGAAGCTGACTTACTATTCAACAGATTCCTGTAACAAATCAAACCAACAAAAAAAGGCAACAAAAAAGCCAACAAAATCCTAAACGACGAACCCACCCTCCAACAAAACAATCCAAACCAAGTCAACTGGTTTTAATGTGAACCTTCATTTTGCCTACTCAATAGAATCTCAGTAAAAGATTGTGACCATTAGTTTGGTTTAGGCTTGTTCAGATTAGCTTTGGGTTTTTTTCATCTTAGAAAGAGATTAATTAAAACCAAGACATTTTCTGTTGCCAGAACAATTTTCCCTACAGTAAGAGTCAGTGGCAGGGACAGGGGGCCTTTTCTGTGGCATCCCACCTGGGCTAGGGAGCTACAAATTCACCCTGGGGTCAGTATGTGTCATGCTGCCTATGGCCTGTTATTGCACCAGTGGGTTGACAGATTATTTAAAAAGCTTGATCTCACAGTTGCTTGTTGTGAACTCCACTGAAAAAACCCCAAACATTTGCTGAAATCTCTGTACAGTGAGCTTGGCCCAACTCCATTTCTTTCTTACTTTTCAAGCTTGTAGCTGATTCCTCCCTCCCAGTAAGCAGTAGTAACTCCAGAAGAGAAGAGTTTGTCCATAAGGATGCAAGCCCTTCTCTTCAAAGCATCTTTGGATGGGACACTGACGTAGAATCATAGAATCTTAGAAAAGAATCATAGAAACATAATTAAGCTTGGAAACGACCTTCAAAACCATCAAGTCCAACTGCCTACTAAACATTACAGGTTCACTATGTCCTGAAGTGCCACATGTGGCCATTTATTAAACACCTCCAGGGATGGTGACTCCACCCCCTTCCTAGGCAGCCTGTTCCAAGGCCTCACCAGTCTCTCAGTAAAAAAAATAATTCCTAATATTTAACCTAAACCTCACCTGGCACAACTTAAGACCGTTTCATCTCATCCTAGTACTAGTCACCTGGGAGAAGAGACCAACATCCACACCACTATAACCTCCCTTCAGGCAGCTGTAGAGAGCGTGCTTGACTTTCCTGGGATTTATGTGAACTTCTGAAGAATTTCTTGAATCCTACACTCTGTTGTGCCTCTGCCTCTCCACACAGACCCTAATCCGAGGCTGCACTGTGTTTTGTGTGGTTTGTGTTTTATAAACTGATATTGTTCCACCGTCTGGACTCAGGTTAGACCCTGCAGCTCTTTTTTTGTAATCTGTGCCTGGACATACCCTACAAACAGCTGTTCTAGCTCAAAACATACTGCTTAGGAACAAAGTATTAAATAAATGTTTTTTTTTTAAATAACTAGCACCCAATAGAAATACAGCTTAATTACACTTCTGCTACTTCACAATTATCTAGAGATGTCTATTTTCCTCCAACATCCTCATTCCCAGCATATTTTGGAGCCCAAGTCACACTTTCCCTTTCCTACTGCCCCTCCTGAAACACTCTCCATTATTAAACTCTGTAGATATTCCTTGTTATCCTCTACTCACAGCTTAAGACTAGGCTGCTGAAAACTAGATGTCTGGAAAACTTGCCAGGAGCTGGGATGTTATGCCAGGGAAGCATGACTGTATGCTTGACCTCTTCCTCTCTTTGGTCCCTCAGCATCTGCTACTGGCGGCTGTCAGTTTCCTATTACAAAACCATCTACTAGTGCCAGCACTGTCCCATAACCAGAAGTATTAGCTGAGAAAGTACAATCAGCACCCTTTTTTTTTCCTTTTTTTTTCTTTTTTTTTTTCCTTTCTTTCTGTGTTTAGTCATATCTGTTGACTGAAAATCAACATTTCCAAGCATTAAACCTCGTCCCAGTAACCAGATGATCACACATCCATGAATAATAAAGATTTTGAGGGCACCTCAGAATCCACTGAATGGCTTAATTCCATATTTAATTCTGGAATATGAGATGGAATCTAAATTTGCATGAGCTGGAATGTAAATTTGGGATAAATAATTGTCCTCAGTCTATGCTGGGGGGTATCCATGCACTCTGAACTAGGTCAGCCATCTCCGTATTGGGTTTCATTGCTGATACAGACATGACCCAAACAAGACTGAATATAAACTCTGCAGGAGGGATAGGCCAGGCAGAAAAGGAGGGGAGTAGCATTGTATGTTAGGCAGGGAACTGATAGTCTGGAGATCAGTAATAGTAATAGTGATGGAAGGGTAGAATGCCTGTGGGTCAAAATCAGGGGGAAGACCAATAGTGCTGACATCATAGGGAGACTGCTATAGACCACCCATGCAGGAACAAGATACAGAAGAAATATTCTATAAACAACTAGAGGAAGCTGCACAATCACAGCCATTAGTACTTGTGGGTGACTTCAATCTGCCAGACATTTGCTGGAAGTTGAATACAGCTACGAGGAAGCAGTCCAGGAGGTTCCTGGAGTGTGTGGAAGATAACTTCCTGATGCAGCTGGTGAGGGACCCAACCAGAGAAGGCTCCCTGATGGACCTACTATTTACCAACAGAGAGGGACTTATAGATGGAGTAAAGATTGGAGGGTGTCTTGGGCATAGTGATCATGAAATAATAAAATTTTCAATCCTAGAGGCATTAAGGAAGGGGGCCAGCAGAACTGCTGCCTTGGACTTCCAGAGGGCAGACTTCAACCTTATTAGGAGTCTGCTTGGCAGGGTACCTTGGGAGGCAGTCCTGGAGGGCAAAGGGGCCCAGGAAACCTGGACAACTCTCAAGAGAGAAATTTTTAAGGCGCAGGAGCAGGCTGTCCCAGTGAGACGTAAGATGAGCCGGAAGGGCATAAGTCCAGCCTGGCTGATCAGAGAGCTTTGGCTAGAGCTCAAAAAGAAAAAGAAGGGCTATGACCTATGGAAGAAGGGGCAAGCCACTCACAAAAACTATAAGAATTCTGTGAGATGATGCAGGAATAGAATAAGAGAGGCAAAAGCTCAGATTGAGCTCAGGTTGGCGACTAACATAAAAGACAATAAAAAAAACTTCTACAAGTACCTAAACAGCAAAAGAAGGGTTAGGGAGAATCTCCCTCCCTTGCTAAGTGCAAAGGGAGAATTAGTGACTGGAGATGAGGGAAAGGCTGAAGTATTCAATGCTTTTTTTGCTTCAGTCTTTAATGGCCAGACTGACTCACTGAGTGATCTGCCTCTAGAACCAAGTGATGGAGATGGGGAACAGTATCAAAGTTTCTTTCAAGAGGAGACAATATGTGAAATGCTGCACAGCTTGAATGTACAGAAGTCTATGGGGGCAGATGAAATTCATCCAAGAGTGCTGAAGGAGCTGGCGGAGGTGCTCGCCAAGCCACTTTCTATTGTTTACAAACAGTCCTGGCTGACTGGGGAGATACCTTTTGACTGGAGATTGGCAAACGTCACACCATTATACAAGAAGGGCAAGAGGGAGGACCCAGGGAACTACAGACCTGTCAGTCTGACCTCAGTTCCAGGTAAACTGATGGAGCAGATCATCACGAGTGTTATTATGGAACACTTACAGTTCAGCCAGATAATGAGGCCCAGTCAACATGGATTTATGAAGGACAGGTCTAGTCTGACAAACCTGATCTCTTTCTATGATAAAATGACCCATCTAGTAGATGAAGGAAGAGCTGTGGATGTTGTCTACCTTGATTTTAGCAAAGCCTT
>JANHGL010004447.1:79058-94459 GCA_024611195.1 Ceyx melanurus | reverse complement strand
TCAATATGTTAAGGGTGAGTGTAGAGAGGATGGAGCCAGACTTTTCTCAATGTCATCCAATGACAGGATGAGAGGCAGTGGGTGCAAGCTAGAGCACAAGAGGTTTAGGATCAACACAAGAAGGAACTTTTTCTCAGTGAGGGTGCCAGAGGTCTGGAACAGGCTGCCCAGGGGTGTTGTGGAGTCTCCATCTCTGGAGACACTTAAGACCCAACTGGATCTGTTCCTGGGTGACTTGGTCTAGATGATCCTGCTCAGGCAGGGGGGGTTGTACTAGATGATCTTCTAGGTCCCTTCCAGCCCCTAATTTCTGTGATTCCTGTGATTTCTGTGAAGTTGGACAAGGCTCTAAGCAACCTGGTGTAGTTAAGGGTGTCCCTGCTCACTGCATGGGGCGCTGGACTAGATGACCTTTGGAGGTCCCTTCCGGCCCTAAACATTCTATGATTCTATGGTAAGTCTCACAACTGGAAATAATTCTTAAACAGATACAATTAGATTTGAAATATCTTGCTAAAACAATAGTTTTTATTTTCCCTTTTGAATCAAAGGTCACAAATAAAAACGTCTGAAATAAGGACCAAGATAACTGTCTCCCAGGATGCTTGTAGAGATCGTAAAAGGACCTGCTATTGTCCTTTTTCTCCAACCACTCAAGTGCAATTGGCAGCTCTTCTAAAAGAGTTGAGCTCCAGTCCTTGACCATCAAGAGGTTTATGGTCTTTGTTGTTGGAAGCATGTTCCACAAAGTAACATGGCTCCTATGGGAAGGGTAGTTGGAGGAGTAAAAACTTTGTAATGTTCAGGAAACTTTTTTTGAAGCTCAGATCATTCGTCAGCCTGAAGAAGCTCAGTGTCAGTTCCTTCTATGGTGGCAGAATAGATTAGAATCCAGCTAATCCTTGAACTTCAAGCCACCACCAATATGTAAAAATTAAGTTTAGTGATAGCATTTGCATTTTTCTGCAAAGTGACCTGCATATAAAGCAGCATCTTCTATCTGCTAAAAGGGGTTTTATAGCCATGGTTGTCCTTTGTTGCTGCTGTTGACACCTGGAAAAAACTCCTCTGCTTTTAGGGAGTTTTCTTTATCAGAAAGTGATATACTATTTGATGGATTCCAGATACTCATATGCATGCAGTAAGGATAGAAAAGTTTTTTTCCCAGACCATGAGTCTGCATGTTAAAAAAACCCAACAAACCGTTTAGCAATAAAGCAAGAAATATGTGTGTCCAGAACTTTGTGTATCAGTCATAAAATAAGAGAAATTTTTATTCCCTGGGAATAGAAAAAATACATATTGCAACTTCTAATGAGTCATTTAATCTCCTTCCTTACAAGCTGTTTTCATCTAAGAAGATCAAGTAGTATTGACTGTACAGTAAACACATCTGTTGGCAAACAATTTGTATTAATTACTTCTAAATTGATGTTTAGCTTTAGCAATGCTATTCCCATTCACAAGTCACTTATCCCTGATCAGGGAAAGTCAAACTATCTGAAACAATATTGGTATTTTATTACTGAAGCTGTCCCTTGAATCCTGAGTTCAGCTTTGGGCCCCTGACTCCCAGAAGGACATTGAGGGTCTGATGTGTGGCCAGAGAAGGGCAATGGAGCTGGTGAGGAGTGACTGAGGATTGTTCAGCCTGGAGAAAGGGAGGCTCAGGGGAGACCTTCTGGATCTCTTGACAGCTCCCTGACAGAAGGTTGGAGCCAGGTGGGGTTGGTATCTGCTATCAAGGATCAGAACAAGAGAAAATGGCCTCATGTTTTGCCAGGGGGGGTTTCGGTTGGACATTAGGAAAAAATCTTAATGTAAAAGGTTGCCAAGGGCTGTCCCAGGCTGCCCAGGGCAGTGGTGGAGTCCCCATGATCTCTGAAGGGGTTTCAAAACTGTGGAGATGTGGTGGTGAGGCCCATGGTTTAGTGGTGCCTTGGCAGTGCTGGGCTTACAGTTGCTTAAAGGTCTGAAGGCAAATATTGATGGTATTACCATTGCTGCTGCTGCAGTAGAATGCAATTTTGAAATGCAACATAACCTGTTGAGACATCCACTTCCAAACTTTTAAAAGTGGATTTCTAAGCAAAACTTTGTTCCTCAATTAAGTTATCTCTTTGTAATGATTGACACACAGCAGTGTTTGTAGGAGATGGCTGTAGCCAGTCTCCTGTTTCAAGCTCTTTCATTAATTGCTTATTTTGTGGCAGTCCTTGGTTTTAAGGTTGCTTGGGTTGGTTCGTGGTTTTTGGATGGTTCTGAAATCCCTAGTGTTAGAGTAGGACCATTTTTTTTTAAGTAGTTGGAGAAATGTCACTTGGCAATTTCCTCAATGCTACAGATGTAAAGATGATGAAAAAAAAAAAAAATGTAAAGAGTGAAAAGGGTGAAGAAGCCACACAATCATGTCCCTAGCTTGAACTCCAAACCAATGTTTTCCTATATGAAGCAATAAGACAACTTCTTATGCTGTGCAAATAGTACATTGGTCTCCCCCTCTCAGACTCCCATGCTTCTCACTGATCCTTCTTGTGTCAAAGTTGCTCAGTGTCTCTTGTCTGAAAATAAAAATGAGTATACGTATCATGTGAGCACTCATATGTGGTCCTTTGATGTGAACAAAAGGCTGCTTTCCCATGCCTAGTCATCTGACTCCTATGTAAATAGCTCTGATTGCCAGCATGTTACTCTTGAATTTCAGAAATCATTTGTGAGCAGAAGGCAAACTTGCTGCAGAATGTTTTCACATGACTTTGACAGAACTCTTATGTTAATGTTAAAAAGTGGATTTAAAGAAATAAAAATAGCATAGAAATAATAAAAATGCAATAAAAATCCGTTCTGCTCTTTTTTTTTTTTTTTTTTTTTGATGATATGTTACTTATGAAATGGAGAAGGGAAAATCTTGATGTAGCAAAGTGTACTCACTCAATGTATAGTCAAGTTAATTTGGTTGGATCCTGGAGAATGTTGGGTTTGAGGAACCAAATGATTTGGTGTGCTTCAAGCTTTGTCAGGGAAGTGGTGGAGACCCATTCTAGGGAGACATTCAGCGTCAGACCTGATGGATCTCTGAGCAACATAATCTTAGTTACAGATGTCCATGCTCACTGCAGGGGGATTGGACTAGCTTGAAAGATCCCTTCCAACTCAATGCATTCTAAGATTCTTTACTTCAGTAAAATTTCCTTGGATGATGCCTGGGCTCCCATACACCTTCCATATTGAATATCTCTTGCCAGTCACTACAGCTTGAGTGTGATGTTCTCTGCTCACAGGCAGGCACATGTTACCTTGCTGAGGAGCCTGTACTCATGAGACTGGAAAAGGGGCTAGAATCTAGTATAACTGCAACTCCATGGGCTAACGTCTCCATTGGTTACAAACTATTGCTATACTTTGCATTCAGAATGCTTCCTCTACAAAACACGGACCTAAGCCAAATTCCTCTCCTTGACTCAACTTCTTAAATCTGTATTTAGAGTGATGGCTTCACACATCTCTCCTGTCAGTAGTTTTCTAGTCTAAAACATTTTAAACTTTCAGAATATTTTGAGATGTGGATGATGGATCCAGACTTGAAATTTCAGTATGTAGGCCATTTTGAGGGTGTTTGGTGTTTGTTGCTTTATTTGCTTTAAAATTATACCATAATCTAGCCCTCCATACATCTTGAGGGAAGGGAGACCACTCTTCTTTCATGATCTTCTGTTCAAATAGCTGAACAGCTTCCAGGAAACCCTGAGCATGGTAAGCCCAGACCTCTAATAATCTGATTCCAACTACAGTAAGAAAATCCTTGATGTTCAAACTGTCAGTAGTGTAAGAAGAGAACCACTTCTCTTAGCTGCAAAGTGGCTTTGGCTCCTGCATAGGCACATGACCCTGTATGACTGTTCTGTCTATTTTCACATCTACTTGCAGTTTTCATGTCCTCTGCTTCTCTCTCACAAGCAGACACCGTGAATTGTTGAGCAAATTACTCCAGTGTGCACCCTCATTTTGAAACCAACATAGCCAATCTGACTGCTCCGATTTTCAATGTGTGGCCAATGAGACTTATGAGACTTTTTTTTTAATCCTTTCTAGAAAGCCACTCTCTGCAGGCACTCTTTGTATATTTTTTTAATTATTTTTTTTAATACTGTTTTATGTGTTTTCCCCCAATATTTAAAAATGCTGTTGTCTTCTGTGCCTGGTTTTGTTTCTTGTTAAGAAACCATACTGTTTTGATTCTGGTTCTCTGATATTTCCCTCCCATAATGAATTGTGTCAAAAGGACTTATTTAGTCTGCATAGATAAGCTCTGACTCCAGCACCAGGAAATTTTAGTGTTGTTCTGCTTTCTATCCAGTTTGATATCTAAATTGACTAAGGCGTACAGAAATCAGATTAAGTGACTTCCTTCAAGTCACACACTGAGCAGCTCACTTTGGACAGGATCCCAAGAGGATACTTGTGGTTCCCAGCCCTCTTCTATAACCTCTAGACCACATTGTCTCCCCAATGCACAATGCAATGAATTCAGTCTGAACATTAAATTACAGCTTTGGCAATGCACTGAGATTTCCCTGGGCTCCCATATTTGCTGTATCTTAAACTTTCAAGAAGAGTTTCCCATTGTGGTTTTGTCTTCCCTACTGACCATATCCATCACAGTGGGTCCCAGTATGTCTAGAGAGTGTTTCAAGGGCCACTTAAACTCAGTTGCCAGTTCTCATGTTAGTGACCCAACAAAGTAAAACCACTGGTTCTTTGTTACTAAAAGAGGAGGGCAGATTATCTCAGTGATTTATTCATTTTTTCCTGGCTTTGTCAGTCATCAAAGTCACTCAAACTAAGCAAGTTCATGATGGGTTGCAGTCCTCAGAGCAAATTTTCACGTGAGACCTTCTTGGGGGGAGCTCTGTAATCTTGTTGTGGAGGAGGAGATGATGAGAGGAAAACTTTAGACCAGAGAAAGGTCTCTCTTGAGGGAGGTTTTGAAAATAAATCCATAGTGCCTTTGGTTGTTTCTGTCGCAATCCTTCCATTAGTCATGATAATCATGACATGGGAAGATCATAGAATGTTTTGGTTGGAAGGGTCCTTTAAAGGCCATTTAATCCAGCCCCCCTGCAGTGAGAAGGGACATCTGCAACTAGATGTCTCTTTAGATCACCTGGAGGCAACACCTCATTTTATATCTGCACAGGTATCTGAGGAAGGCCTCCTTTGGTGAATCATGCTTCTTCTTGAAAGCTGGCGAAGACTGAGATTAACTAACCACTAGCATGTTATTTACACTCACTGTCTAGCCCTTAAAACTCACTTTCAGAAGAGGAGAGAAAACATTGTGATTTGGATTTTTCAAATGTTTTTTGAATTTCTGCAGTTTGCAGGCCAACTGAAAAGGGTTTTATGGCTTGTGTGAGATAAGGATGATGTTCAAACCTCAAAGCTGATGCGTAAGCAAAGCAGGTTCCAGTAAACATATGTGAAAACCTGAGCTGCCCCATCACAAAATGGATTGATGGATCAGTTGTGCATTGCCTATGGGAAAATCTTAAAGGCTGTTTGTCACTTTTAAAATGCATCAGTATAAAGCTAACTAACAGAATAGCAAAACCAGAGGGGACAGTTTCTGCCCTCCATTGTACTTTTTGTAGCTTTGATTATTTCAAATAGAAGTCTCTGGAATAGATGTGACCTACCATGCAAGAGTGTCTTGCAAAAATCTCCCCTTTTCTCAGAAAAAAAAATATCATGGAAGTTACTCCAAAATTGCCTTCAAGCAATAATAGATCTGGCTTCATGTTACTTTACTTGGTGGTTTATTCATCTTATACAGTGAATGGTAAAGTTTTAGTGGATTTTATTTTCTAACTTTTTTATGCCTGAGTAGAACAGAATTGTCTTTCTTTTGTTAACTGATGTCAGTCTTCCTAGAATAATTGCCTAAAATGTAGTTCAGCTTTCTTACTCAGAACCAGGAAGCAAATTGGCTTCAGGACAAGGGATGATGGTTTCAAACTGGAAGAGGGGAGATTTAGATTAGAAATTTGGAAAAAGTTCTTCACTCTGAAGGTGGTGAGACACTGGAGCAGGTTGGCCAGGGAAACTGTGGATGTGTTCAAAACCAGGTTGGATGGGGCTCTGAGCAATCTGATTTAGTGAGAGGTGTCCCTGCCCTTAGCACGGTGGTTGGAACTGGTATCCAGTTCCATGAATACTATGAATCCAGATAAATGGAACAACTTATTCCATCAGATGAAAATAAATAATTTCCCTGACATAGCACTATTTTTGTACTCTTGGTCTAACACCTCTCTGGTTTCCTTTTCCTAGTTCTACTTTCCTTTTGTAGCATCTTGTAGAAATAGTAAAGATGAATCAGAATTTTTTTTTTTAAAAGTCGAACAAGCCATCTCCTTCCAAACTGCAGATAATAATGTCCCCAAATGCTCCTAAGGGGTAAACAGGGAGCCAGAATTTATCCTTTATGCAAAGACAAGAAGTTCCCACACTGAATGTTAAGTATCATTCCTGTGTCTCTGATGTCACACCACAAACATTATTTTTTTTTAATGTTGTTGTTGTGCAGTTCATAAAATTAACACATTCCTATGTTTACTGTCATCTTCCACCTGCTCCAATCCATCAGCTCAGGATTGACAACAAGGCAGAGCAGAGTTTACCAGCTCATTGGACTCCTGTGATCTTATGATTGCTAACTGGTGAACCACTTGACTTGTGCATAGGGTACCTGGGATTTTAAGTCTCCCAGCCAAATACTGTTAAAATTCCTAAAATCGGACAAGAGATAGAGAGTCCTGCCTAATATGGATGATCCCATCCACAGCTTAACAAACACATAGATTTTCCTTTAATTTTATCTTAATTAACCCATAGCCTAGAGGCTGTAAATGGCTGTAGGAGGGGCTATAAAGCATCATTTCTAAAAATTCAGAAAAGCTTCTATATAATGATGGAGTTTATGAAAATTACTCTGTTTATCAAAATAAGCTTGCTTTACCAAGAACAAGGTATTTTTGTATAAACGTAAGTTTCTTGAACTTCTTTTTCTTGTTGCACTCAAGACTATTTATGTTAATCCAAATGAGACAGAAACCATTTAGCAAATCCTTGGATACTGTTTCCCATAACATTCTCCTGTAGAAACTGGCTGCCTATGGCTTGGATGCATGTGCGCTTCGCTGGATCCAGAACTGGCTGGGTGGTCGTGCCCAGCGAGTGGTGGTGAATGGAGCTAAATCCAGTTGGCAGACGGTCACTAGTGGTGTTCCCCAGGGCTCAGTGTTTGGACCAGTACTCTTCAACATCTTTATCAATGATCTTGACCAGGGGATGGAGTGCATGCTTAGCAAGTTTGCAGATGACACTAAATTGGGTGGGTGTGTCGATCTGCCTGAGGGTCGGGATGCTCTGCAGAGGGATCTAGCCAGGCTGGAGCGATGGGCTGAAACTAACTGCATGAGGTTCAACAAGACCAAGTGCAGGGTCCTGCATTTGGGTTGTAACAACCCCCTGCAGTGTTACAGACTTGGGGAGAAGTGGCTGGAAAGCTGCACTTCGGAGAAGAACTTGGGGGGTGCTGGTGCTGACTGGATATGAGCCAGCAGTGTGCCCTTCTACCTGAAGGGAAGTTGTAGGGAGGTGGGGGTCAACCTCTTCACCTTAGTTAAAGATGACAGGACGAGGGGCAATGGCTTCAAGTTACGCCAAGGGAAATGTAGGTTAGATATCAGGAAGAATTTCTTTCCAGAGAGGGTGGTTAGGCATTGGAATAGGCTGCCCAGGGAGGTGGTTGAGTCCCCATCCCTGGAGGTGTTTAAAAACCGTGTAGATGTGGTGCTGGGGGACATGGTTTAGGAACTCTGGCAGTGTAGGGTTAATGGCTGGACTTGATGATCTTAAAGGTCTCTTCCAGCCAAATAAAAAGAAGAAAAAAAAAAAAGAAAAAAAAAAGAAAAAAGATGGGATTCTTCACAGAGAAAGACACTGTAAATGTTTCTTCTAAAAGTGGATTTCATCACTCTTGCAAGCAATGAGGTAAAATTTAGGGGACTGCTGGAAGTTGAGAACTCCTAGGAGACCTACTGATTCACTGCTAGAAATGGGGAGCATTTAGAAATACATTATTCTCCTATGTATTAGATTCACTATTTTACTGATTGCCAGAACAAAGCCTATGCGCTAGTTAAAATCCATTTAAGCTGCATTTTGAGGGCTTAAGTGAGGCTTAAATGCTGCCTAGGTTTTGTGCAAGCCTTCTACAGAGAGGATGAATCTTACACTTATGAGAGCTAATCAGTTTTGATGTTCTCTCTTCCATTTAAAATCTGTGAATTATTAATCTTTATGTGTACAGTAACTTCTTTAAGCATATTTTATATGCAAATTCATATTAACATCAGTGCAATATCTATAATACAGACTGAAATAAATTATGAGTTACTTTGTAAGGGATCCTAGGCATTTTGACCTGTCAAGTCAAAAATACAATGAAATTAAAGAATATATTATGTCCTTTAAATACATATTTACATAATAGACTGTAATAGCTCAGAAAAAAATTCTCTTACAGCTTGTAAATAATGTATGTTTGTAGATTTGTCTAAATGCATGTGCACATGTGTTTATTCATCAATGTGACACATTGCAAAGATATTAAATGAACTGGTTTGTATGGTCTTCTCCACTACATGCGTGTGAGGATCGTTTGAAGGAGTTAGGTCTGTTTACTTTGAGGAAGAGGGGGCTGAGAGGACACCTCATCACTCTCTACAACTACCTGAAGGGACATTGTGGAGAGGTTGGTGATGGTCTCTTTTCTCGGGTAATTAGTGACAGAACTAGAGGGAATGGCTTCAAACTTAAACAAAGTAGGTTTAGACTAGACACTATGAACAAGTTCTTTCACGGAAAGAGTGGTGGGATATTGGAACAGGCTGCCCAGGGAGGTGATTGAGTCACAATCCCTGAATGTGTTTAAACATTGCTTGGATGTGGTGTTCAGAGATATGGTCTAGGGGTGAACTTGCAAGTAGGGTTAATGGTTGGACACGATGATCCCAAGGGTCTTTTTCAACCTGAATGATTCTGTGATTCTGTTTTAAACACTTAGAAGATAAAAATTTCTATCACAGACACATGCCTTGCTTTCAAGTACAGACCTGAAAAACTTAGCACCGATGTTCAATTTCAAATCAATATTCTTGGACTTTACAGCAATTTATTGTATATATTTTTAATTCAAGATCTTTACAGTACCCACATGTTCACATACTACCAGCAATGCCACTAATCAACAAGAGAAGATGGTAGAATGTATAGGCAAGAAATTAAGTTTTAAACCCTGACATACATTTTAACTGGCAACAGATTTTATGATTTGAGTTATAAAAGGTGGAATAATTATGATTAATTTGAAGGGTTATTCTGAAAATGTTGACCTTGCAAAAGCTGTTAAGTTTGTGAGAACACATCTGCTGCCTGTCATACAACTCTAGCACCACTTGTGGCTCATCAAAGTTTATACTTCTAATTCAGAAACCTGGAAACACTACAACATGCAAAGAGCTTACTTGAACGACCAGTGATAGAGAAACCACTAGAAACTCATAAGTGAGCAGAAATTAAAGCATTCAACACCACCCCTCTCTCCCTTTAGCAGCTTCAACAAATATTCAGATCCCATGCCAGGTAGTGGGTAGTTCACAATGCCAGTAGACACAGATGGACAGGAAAACACACTGAGACTCAATCTACAGGTTTACACAAGATCCCCTCAAAGGCACAAATGAATATTTCCTACTGACTGCAAGTGATGGTGCATCCCTCTAACTACAGCCTGATAAGAATGGTGTAGCATTCCCTGAAGATGAAACATCCACTCCTTGTATCTTTAGCCCGCTCAAAGTCTTTGTATGTGAAATAAAATTAATGACAGTCAAGTATTCTAATGTCCATAATAATTGAGAATTGTAACTGTCAGTGGTCAGAAACCTACCCCCATGAAAACATGAGGTAACAGTTTACATTTCTATTACTACTCTCAGAGAAGAATACTCATAGGAAACTTAAGTAGTGTGGGGATAGTAACATATATTCTAAAATTAGGAATGGTTTGGCTTTCTTATTTTTCCTTTTTTTTTTTTTTTATTGAATCCTAAATGGAGTATTTTCATGTGAAATGCTGTGCGCAGACTTCTACACTCAGTTTCCACTGTTGAAAGTCTATTAGTCTCAATTTAGAGTTAGTGAAGATATGCATAGTTATTTTAATACTGAACAGAAGGTTGGAAGGTGCCAGGAAAACAATAGCTTTAGTCTACAAATATTAGCATCCAACCACAGGGGAGAAAATGTACACTCCCTCCTTAAATATGTAGTAAAAATAATGCTGAAATTGCAGGCGGTTGCTTATCTTTATGATCTGGACAGTGTGTTTCATTTTCATTCTCTCTCACAGAAAGACTGATTGATTGTGTAAAGACAGTTCCTTATAGTTTGAAAAGAGGAACAAAAGGAAGCTATGTTATAAATTAATATGAGAAGTCAAAGATTTGTTGACTCAAGCTGCGTTAAGAAATATGTAATTTTGGACTTGCCTTTTAGGAAACTGCACTCTCATCAAAATGTCTTTTATATAAAAAGCAATATTCAAGATTGTGGTTTCACCAAAATGCACAAAGATGAGACATACTATGGACATTAATTTTTTTCTTGCTTATCTTACACTGTGTCGACTTATATTCACAATGCTACATTTCCATAATTGTTCACAATTTGAAAAAGAAATGGAAGAAAGGGAAAAGGAAAATGAATATAAATGAGACATTTAATTACAGAGCTCATTTGATTATTCACTTTTTAGATATGCTTGATGACAAATCTTCTGTATTGTAGAACATGTATTTTGCCAAGAAAGTGAATCAAAATGATGATGTCAGCACAAAGAATGCATTCAAATACATAAAAATATTTGGCTGGGTGTGTAAGGACTCAGGACTTAAATTCCAAATTCTGTGTGTGTTATGAAAGTTACTCAGATTTAGCTGTTTCTTAGGGTTTTGTTTGATTTTGCTATTTTATTGTTTTGTTTGTTTGTTTTTTTGCAATTACTAATGAACATAGAGTTACCTGAAAGATTAAAAAAAAACCAAACAAACAGAAAGCCATACGCTTTAAGGCTATAAGTAAAACTACTGTATTCCCTTTGTATGTTCTAACTGCCCTCCAAATAATTACATACTGGAGACTTGGCTGTCATTCATGTGTATCTTTTCCATTGTGTGAAGAGAAAAAGAAAATGGTTGCCCATACATTAGCACATCACCCATGGCTAGTGCAATGACAAGATAGATTAGGATATATATTAAATCTCACACATGATTGCCTTTCTATATCAAGGTAAAAAATACTTGCTCTTACATACATTAGGGACTAGTGTTGAACTGACATCTACATTAATATTGACAGCATATCAACATTTTTTACATTAACTGAGTCAATAACTAGTCTAAACCTGGTAAAACTTAGATAAAAAATTAAGAAAATATCTAGTGAGTAGCATTAGATTCTTGTATCTAAAAAAAGAAAATTAACTCCCAAATACTACATTGCTTTTCTGAATTATCAATCCCACAGCAATACATCAAACAGTGTATACAGCTGTGACTTGGTAATCCAATCTCATTTGTCAAACAAGAATTCTAGTAGATAAGGAGTGCTTCTAGGAAACGAAAACCCCGCACAGACAATAACATAAATATTACATACATAGGAGGGTGATTATAAAAAGCTGGATTAGCATCATTGTATTACTTCATCTCCTAAACATTACTTTCACAGACATGATGAAATTGTCAGGCAGTAATCCCACTTCTACTATAGCTGCTTGTGACAAATGCACATAAAACCTGCACAAACTCAAGCTCAGGACTATTTTCCTATTTTGCAGGGGAGTTCAAATGTTAGTTTGCATTTTCCATGTTAAGAAATACATTTAAATCAAAACCACTATGGAGGTTATTTTAGGAAAGAGATTTCATTAATAATCTTTGCTGTAATATCTCCAATAAATAAAAAGTTGATTCTCATTCTAAACCATTGTCTTGGTTTCATTAATAATTAAAAGTTGTTTTCCAATTATATCTAGTTATTTTATACTCTGGTATTTGAAATATATTATCTTCCAAAAGGAAAAAAAAATATTAATAATGCTTTTAAGGTGGCCACACGTTTTATGAACATGCACATGTGAATGCTGGGAAATGAAAACATTCATTCTCCCAGATTTACTGTGCTCACAGTGTGAGTGAAAAGTGAGAAGTGCTAGGAAATCAATACATGAAAACTTTTGGAAGCAGTGTCCATTAGAATCAGTTACTGGCCCAAAGCTGATATGTAAATTGCTATAATTTCAGTCCTAGCAATCAGGTTGCTACAGTTGGAAGCATCCCAGAGCATCATTATTCATCAGGAAGAAGAGCATGAGGCAGCCGTGCAAAGTTTTTCTATTTTAAACACACCAAGGAACAACATTTCAAGCATCATTCATCTCAGAAGTCAGAGAAGCTTTTGTTTAACCACCATTCTCACTAAAGGCTGCCTCTTCCTCCTGTTTCGGTGTTCTGTGGAATATGATGGGGGTTAAATTGATATTCTCAGCAATATTTATCTCCAAACAATCCCATCTCTCATTTATGCAAGTCCTAGAGAACAGGGATGAAACAGGCATTTTAAAACCCAGGCTTATGGTTGTGAGCTCCTCCATCAGGCAATACTACGGGTAAACAATAGGCAGGAAGCAGAAGAGACCTCTCTACTGTTCTGCTAATGCTCTTCTAGGCTCTTCAGCTAAACGTGTAAAAGAAAAAGATGAAGAGAAATGCCTGGCACAGAACTGGAAATAGTACTCTAGTGCTAGAGATGTTGACAGCATTCAAACTGATTAATTAGTATCAGTAAATCCCACTGAAAAAAGTTAAAAGAGCACTTTAGCATGCAGTGATATAATCTTGATCATTAGGATGGCGTATTTCTGTCTTTGCTAATGTATCTTTTTTTGATAATAAACAGATGTAGGAGTGCAATTTTTCAATTACATTTTCATAAATAGATGGAAGTATTTAACAAATTAATGTTTAGAGTAATGGTGCTGTGATGAGGCTGATACTTTTAAATTTTTTTGCTCTGAAGCTTTTTATACCAAATCCCAATAACATCAATCTCCTTAGTTCAGAGAAGTTTCATATGCCTAGATTGCTCTAGAATGATCTCTGATCTGATTTTTTCAATGGGAAGAGATCTATCTAGGTGTAAGCTGAGTAAGGTAGTAAGCTTAAATCATTAAACAATAGAGATATTCATCTGTTTGTCAAATTTCATAGGCATTTTAACAAAAGCTTAATCTCCCTGATGATTATCCTTTTGAGATAAAACGCACTGTTGCAGGGTAGAAATGGTACTTAAGTGTTATTGCAGAATGCAACTTTTGTTCTGAAATTTTACTCCTAACAAGGGCTAAATGATACCCCATTTATAACATTTTAAATTTGCAGAGTCCACATGTGGCCACATCCTAGGATTTCCAGACACAGTGTACATTTCAGAAAGCTAAACCCCATAAATCTCCAGAAATTCCTCACATCTATTATGTTTACCTTCTGCTTCTGATGAGCCTGTTGAGTTCTGTATAGAGGAAATTACAAGCACTCCAGAAGATTTGGCAAGAAGATGCTAGTAGCAACAATGAGCAACAAGAAGAACAAAAAAACAAAACCAACAAGAAAAAGATTTATCAACTAAAACATCACATCCAGCTTTGGATTACCGTTTAAATATTTGAGATTACAGCTAGTAAAATGGAAATTCCATGGAAATGGAATAAATTGTTTTCAAAAATCCCTATCACATAAGTGTTGGTTATGTCTGAAATTAAACATGTTAAGCTACACTTGGTATAACTTATGGAACTCAGCTCAAGTTGAACATTCATACTGGAATGTAGTCTGTTTATACACTTTTCCAATTAAGAACAAAAAGCAGTTGTATACTAGAGTTTTTTGGCTTTTTTTCTTTGCCTATCATCTTATTGCTTGTTTCTGTTAATCTATTTTACAAAAAGTCTTCCTTTACTTAATAGATGTTTGGAGACTGTTAACAGCTGCTAACTAGTAAGGAAATGCCAGCAGAAATATTTTATGGTCACATATTTAAATACCACTGGAAATTTGTTTATGGTCAATGCCATCTTAAATGTTTATGTTCGAGGCATATTTTGTGATCAAAATGTGATTAAAAACTAATAGTTCCAAAATCTCCCCACTTAATATATGAGGGCCAAAGGTCAAATAAAATTAAATTAGTTAATTACAAAAGGAAAATGAAGCTACAAGTTTTAAAATTTGTTTACTAAATGAAAAAATTATAACTGTGATGTACATACACAAACACACACATGCCCTCACATGACCACAGACAACTCTGAAATAAATACCTGGAGGTTAGAAATGCCATTGAAAAGAATGGAAATCCATCCTGAAATTATCAGCACAGACACTGCCTTGATTTGTTCTCATTCAATGCAGTGCTTTCCTCCCTGATAACAGCAGGGATGGGAGGGCTCAAGCCCCACCTGGGCCGCTGAGGGAAAGGGATTCTTTTTCAGAAATTTGCATGGAAACAAATTTACACAACTAGAAATGGCTGCCACATCTACTCAAAGGGGTAAAAGTCAGTGAATCTTTTTAACAAAAGAGAAGTGGAGAAATACTTCGGATTATGTATGAACTGTATGACTGTACACCCGCCAAAGGCAAATCATAAGAAAGTGTGCTCAGGTTTTGGAAACTAAACAAAAGTCTGCTCTTAATCTGATGTCTTAACCAGCTTCATAACCTTAGAGTATTTCTGCTTATAAATCACCCAGGACAAGTCTGTCTGGCTAGAGGTACAGAAATACTCAGTAAACTCATAACCTGTGATACTGAAAAACAAAATATTTACCAAACCAATATATAAAAGTCACATGGCTGAGAGTGAAGTCCATTGTTTTAATAGAGTTAGAACAAAGAATATGGGTTTTGTCTTGTCTTTTTTTTTTTTTTTTTTAAGGATAAGATGCTCTTGCCAATTATTCTAAATAAATTTGTCCGTCTTGAATATTTCCATTACTGAGACTAACTACTGACCAGTATTAATTATACGCACTAAATAATACACAAAATGTCAATAACATTCACTCTTATCTCAGTGAAAAGTGCTTTTGTAACCTTTAGTCCCAAATGCTTTTGGAATTATTTGGCATTTTGCCAGGATAGAGCTTGAGAAGGCTAGATAAGAGCCAACAGTTAAAAAGAGAGTTTTTTTAATTTTCCATTCTAATGAAT
>JANHGL010004447.1:44058-74058 GCA_024611195.1 Ceyx melanurus | reverse complement strand
TGCAAGAGTTCACCCCATCAGGGGCTTTCTGAGGCCATTGAAATGTCTTAAGTTTTAATTAAGTTGGAGTTGTCAGAAGAAAGCTTTTTTGGCACAGAGTCAGGGTCATTAATTACTGCTATCTTTGTTTCTTTCAGAAAAAAAGAATTCTACTGACTTATTGGGTTACTTATACAGCCTACATTTTCTATCCTGCAGTCCTCATTCACCTCCAAGCAAGGCTTGATTAAGCAGTTTACCAATTACTTCCATCAATCTGATTTACAAATCCTACGGGTAATCTTAACTTCAGAAGTTTTTCTCTCTGGTGATTTGAGGTATAGTAGTAATGAAAGCAACATTACCAGTAGAACCACAGACCATTTTTAAAACTCTAGATTTTCCATACTAACTGGTACTTGAAACAAATTCCTGATTTTGTCATTTCAGACCCATCCTCTTATATGCCTGTAGCTGGATCAATTAGTAGGAGACACAAGCCATACTGCATAAAACTAAGGAGAAAAAACATAATTTCCTTTTAATCTTGCTGCTGAAGGTTCATGTTTTCTATCAAATAAATACCCACAAACAAACTAGAGTTCAAATTACAGGGCATGGCATCTGCATTTGATAATAAGATAAATTTTATCACTAGGTATCATTTACCAAAAAATTAAAAGGTCCAGAATAATTAACTAAAATTGTTACCCTGTAACAATTATTCACTGGTCTAAGTAAAGGCTAATTTGTAGGCTTGGTTTTTACCAGATGCATTCACAGAAAAAAGCTAACACCTTAACTAGCACTAATTTGCTGCTTCATCAGAATTTGAGGTATGGGAAATGCACTGTCTCCCTCATTACTAGAGATAATGGCCTCAAGGCTCACTATGAAATATAATATTATACAACAGTATGCTACATATCCATTCCATAGATAAAGTGAAGCTTTTGATTTCCAAGCCTGTCCATTCTTTGCCTCTGGTGATGGCTAACTTCACATGAGTACATGATTAACATACATTTCTCTAAAGCAAATACATCTCAGATTGATATATCTTTCTCAGAAATCCAGTAAATTCATGGGTTTATATAAAGTATTTTGCACAAATACCTTCACCATTATTAGAAAGCTTAATAACTATATATATTTCTAAATACACCACTTGTACATTTAAATAAAGTTTGTCTTATCAAAATCCTCAAATACCTTGAGGCTTGAGAAAAGCCTGCATTAAACTACATATTTACTGGTTTTAATAAAATCTTTTGTGAAATAATATGAGATGGTTTTGGCTGTTTTTTGGTTGGTTGGTTGGTTGGTTGTGGTTTTTTTTGTTTTGGTGGTTGGGTTTTTTTTCTTCAGAAACCTTGACTTGTATTTCTAATTTATGGAGTATACTTTAACATTTTGAGCTACACAGCTTAGCAAGTGGTTGCTCACAGACTGCAAGACTTGAAATGGCGATGGTATAGAAGAAATTATTTTTATCCTCTCTTGGGTATTTACATAATTGCTCACCCATTTACTGTACATTGAATAAAATGGCAGAAGAGAGACAGAAACTGTTAAAAAGCTAGAAATGCTACCAAGAACATTACCCAGATCTGGGAAGTTAAGATGCCTGCAACTAAGTCACTCCACTCTTAAAGAAACTACTTTGCTGTCGTGTATTTATAATTCTGTTTGCTATCTCTGTCTCCTATATCCAACAGCAAAAATAACAATGCCATAGAAATTACAGTGGCCATTTATTTTGTAAAATAGTAAAAACTGGTACTCTGGAGATGTTACAAACCTGTGTAGAAAATTATTAGAAAATAGCCATCCTTTTATTTGTGGCACTTTGTTTGTAATTCTTTTATTATGGCACTGATTGTGAAAGTATTACAAAATCGCATCAATCCTTGTTACTGTTTTCATTCTTTTCACCTTAGTTAAGATCAACTCTAACACCAAAAGCAATTCAGACAATTGATTTAAGTCTACAGGAGGAATCTATATGAGGATACATAGCTGTCATCATATGTCTGAATTCTTCCTTGACATACAATCCCAGTCACCACTGTGGTCATAGTTTACCTGTAACTTGTTGCCAAAGTACTTTTCAACTGAGAGAGTCAGAGAAACAAACCTCAAGGTCATGATCTCCCACCCTTATGTTTTTAAGGCTGCAGCCATCACCAGGATGAGTTACAATACCTCCACTTACAGCATTAGGAATGGACATTTTTATAACTTCAGGCTGTTTTCTCTCTACTCTAGTAAGGACTTCACCCAGGCTTTTCAGAATTTCATCTTACTTTTATTATTTTTTTTCTTCTGCAGTTGAACAATATCTTTATATAAATAAATACAGAAATAAATGCATTGATAAGACAAGACCTACCAGGTTGGTGGTGTCAAAAAGCCCTCTAAGAGGCTTATGGTGTTTTATTTTACAGCTAAGTGTGAAGTTCTAACCCTTTTTGGCCGTGATGAGAAATGGGAAACACCAATAGCTCAGTTCAAATCTTAAATGCTATATGTGTGCACCAGCATATATGTTTTAAAAATTGGAAACCTTCACATGGAGACAGTAAATCAAAAGCTGTTGTAACAAGGTATTCAGATATGTATTCAACAGAGGAGGTGAAGACTCAAGCTCTGTAAATTGATCAACACACATGTAGCACAAGTGCTGTGATCAAAATGAAGAGTTTTTTACATCTTTTCTGAATATTCATTTCAACTCATACTTTTCACTCTGGGTTTAGTCATTTAAATTATAACCCTTAATTTGGTTGTTAAACAAGAAACTACTGCTTCATTCAATATTGCTTGGAAAAAATGGATCATTGTCTTGCAACTTTTTGTCCATTGCATGATTTTAGTTTGATAAATTTCACTTATACTCAAAACCGCAAATGTCAAAAAAACAAACAAACATATAGATAAGGACAAGCATGTTTAAAACTGTTCTTCTTGGGTTTTTTGGTTTTTGTTTTTGGTTGGTTTGGTTTGTTTTGAGGTTTTCGGGGTTTCTTTGTTGTGGGTTTTTGTTGTTTGTTTGTTTTTTTTCTGGGTAATCTTTCATCTACTACCTCAGGTAAGAAAAAGAACACATCCTGCTACATACAGAACAACTTGCAATGAATTTACCACTTGGGCAAGGGGCAGTTTATTATGGTTAGTTCTGTGCCGAGATGTCATAGTTAACGAAATATCTGACCCAGAAAAAAACGGAAATTAATATGATGTGCAAACATATTTGATGTGCAAACATATTTGGTTAAACAATAACTATTGTTCATTTTACTTGCCTTGTATGGAAACATGAAAATTAAAGCTGAAAGACAACAGTGTTCATCCAGCCATGAATGATTATTAGATGCTTCAGAATTCTTTGCCCAGTCTCATTTCACTATGAGAGAGCTCCCAGTTACTACACCTAGTCATAACTATGATTGGTTTAGAACAGACCTAAAGCTCTGAGCAATACAATATCTTATCATGGTTTGTAGGAGTCTATCCCATCTCTGGTCTAGAACATGATGCCAGGAGGACCAGTTGGTTCTTGTGTCTTATTGCAAACTGCTACCCAACTTGCTGCCCACTAGGACTGTTTTCAACATTGATTCTTCACAAACATCTTTCTTTTGCTTTATATTTGAATTCTGCATTTTTATTTCAGCAGATAGAATCCATTCACTAGTTTGACTCCCATTTTTTTAAATTTCCTGTCCAAAATTTAACTTGTCCTCACTACTTTTTATATAGTCCTGTCCTTTTTATATAGACTCTGTCCTTGCTGGTGTTTGCAACACTGCCCAGTTTTCGTACGACCTGTAGATTTAATGGATAGGCTGTTTATCTCCCCTTCCTTAATCATATAATCAACAAATGCTTTCACTCATATCTGTAGAACACTTCTGGTCACCTTAGTCCACCCCCAAACTACAACTTGCACTCCTGCAACTAATGGGAAAATTCACATGGCAATATAAGTACATTCGAGTTCAAGTCAACTGCTCCAACTTTTTATCTATCCCTTCATTTAAGTAATGATCTAAGACGTGACTTCCTTCTTATTTTTCTATTAAATCATGCTTCCAAATACTTTTTCCTAATTTTCTTCACTTACATTAATTTATTCCCCTTGCTATGTCATACTTCTGAAAACTGTACTCCTGTGGTTCAAGGTTCTCTTGGACCCCCAGAACCCATGGTCTCCTCCATGTTTCTGAGAAGAGCTGGAGAAAATGGAGGGAGTTCCACTAGATGGCATGCTGTCTCTTCTTCCTAAACTTTAGAAGTCCCTGGGTACACCATTTTTTGGACCAGTTGTTGGGAAGAGTAAAAGGGAGATCCAGATCAGACTATCCACCCAAGAATCCAGCCCAAATTGATCGTTCCGGTTATTTGGTCTTCATGCTCACTTTGCTTCCCATGTTGTGTGAGCATGTGTGTAGTTCAGAAGCAAGCTATGGTCAAGAGATTTTGAAACAGTCCACATGAGGCTGTCAGAAGAATCAGGCAAGAGGGAGGAAGCAAGCAGCACCTGCCTGGATGTTTTTGACCTCCTAGGAATGTCGCTGGGCTTAGCAAGTGGAGACAAGGAAAAGCATGGGGTAAAACCTTCAACATCAGAGCAATAATATTAATTATCTTATTTCATAATCATTGTTACTACTTCAAATAGACCAGAAATCTTTATGCACTCATGAAGAGATATACATATAGAAAATGTAACAAAAAACCCCTAACCCATATTCTTACTGTTCTCATTATCTGAACTACTTTACTTTTAGGTTATCTTCAGCTACAACATATCAAGTCAAAAGTTAAATTGTTTTGGATAAGGATAGCTTCTTGCAGCTTTGTTAAAATGCCCATCACACCTCTAGGCTTTACAAACAACATGTAACCCAGTGGCAACAACCAGAGTTACTCTTTTTCTTGTTTTTTTTTTTTTAAATTAAAGATTGGTGTCAGATTTTCTTTTTCCCATTCCTCAATTGTAGTTTCTTTTCAAAAATAATTAGTAGTGATAATGTAAATTCATTATGTCTTGTAAGACCATACTATGTTTATCATCCAAACCTGATTATTTGGATTTATTTCTTAAGTGTTGCCTTGTTTGTTTTTTTTATCAACACATATTTTGAACAGGTCTTAATTACTTGATCTATTATGTACTTGCTCCTTTTATTTTTCTTGTCAAAAACTGATTTTGAAAGTAGCTCAGTGCATCAGCCATTTGAGAATCAGCTTTCATGTTTCTCACCCCTTTCATTTATTATTGAGCTTGCTTTTTCATTCCATTTTTTTTTCCTCCAATATATTTGAAATGATATTCTTATTTCCCGTGGCTCCTTTGGCTAGTATTAACTGATCCTGCTTTTGCATTTCTTATAACTTTTCCAAATCTTAAAAGAGTTTTAATTTTCCTGGTTGTTTCCTGCTTTCATTTTTGCTCTGGGAGAGATCTGGTAGCCGTAGATCTTTGAGCAGCCCCTGGAGGAACCAAAATGACTTCTCCTTATCCCATATATTTTCATATTTCTCAAAACTAGTGCCTCTCAGAGAGAGAAGAGCTACAGCTGGAAGATGTAATTGGGAATACCTTGCTGATATTTTCAACTGTGATGGAGCTGTAAAACATAACAAACGATTTGACAATCCTGTGATTCAGTTTCTCTATCAGTAAAGCCTGCATAATATCTTTGTCTTCAGAGGACTGTACTAACACTTATTTAATAGCATTATATCCTCTGACTTTCTTAGCTGTCATAAACGTTGAGACTGTTATGATTTTATGAGGGTATACAATTGTTACATTCCTGAAGGGGAGAAATAGGCCAAATTCTTCCCTTCATATTCAAACATCTTGAAGAACCTATGAAGAGAGTCTGGCTAAAAGTAACAAAAGGCAGGGTCTTCTTGAGTAATTATATATTAATGAGATTTTAAAGACTCCTTTTTGTACATTAGGTGGTTTTTTCTGTCTTATTAGCTGTGGTTGTTGCAAAATATTAAAAAACCTAACATATTAGGCCATTTCCTCTATTTACAGAACTTTAAAAAGACGTTGCTTTAGTTTTGGTATGTTTTACAATGCTACTCTCCTTATGGTTTGAAAAAGCATATCCTAGTAAAATTCCACCCATCAGAATTCAATGTTCTTTGGACAACTGAAAAATTATTACTTGCAAGGAAATGGAAAATAGAGAACATTAGTTCTCTAAACACAAAATTGACATTCCCAGCCCTGAATTACAAACAATAAAAACTCTTTGTAAATAATTCGACAAATTTCTGGCTTTGTTGCCACTTCTAAACTGCTTATATTTGTGTATAACAGCAGTGACTGACACATCTTCATGGATGTTGTACATCCATGAAAATACAATGGCACAATAAAATCCTGTATTTTAAAAAAGCAAGTTATTCAAGAAAAAAATAGCAGAAATAGTCTCAGAAATCGTTAGTTCTTCCCTACTTCAGTCTCTTTCTTCTCTCAACCCCTATCTTGGAAAGGAAAATAAACCTGAAATTGAAAATTTAAATGCTAATTTTAAATTTATGGATATCCAAATCCCATATGTTCAAACAAACTTCAATGAAATTAGTACACCCTAGTGAAAATAAATGCTGTGATCACTCTTCTCTTCAGCTCTCTGCTTTTCCAGGTGGCTGCTGTGAGATCTCTTGCAATAATGGAGTACTCCAGTCTTTGATATTTAATTGTATTGGATTACTGTTTGGCAATGAACCAACTCGTTGGCCTGGGGACAGATCATTTTATTTAACGGCTCATCACCAGAACCAGACCAGCATGCAAGCAGAAATCACCATTCTACTGCTTCCAAAAAAAACTGTAAGAACACAGGAGGCTAATCACACCTGTGAGACACTCATCTAATGATATACACAGGTAGGCGACCACTTAAAAAAATTGACAAAAGGCTGAAAAACACTGAAAAACCTGAAGTGATGAAAAACTAAAAATCCACAGCAAGGAGAAGTTTTATCTAAAGGGGCAAACAACTAAAATCAAAGTAAAGAAATTTTCTTAATGGCTAATTACCATTACACTTAGAATAACTTGTTACCTATTGTGTAATTTCGTCTTGAGGGAGAAATCTGTGAAGAGTCCTGATCCAAAAAAGTTTCAGGGAAATAATTTGTTAGACCTCACAGATAAGATCCTTTAGATTTGACATTTTGATTTTTATAATAAATTGCTTTATTTAAAAAGTAAAACATAATGTAAATTAATTCATCCCTCAAGCAACATGTGGAAATGCCTCAGACATGTTTCAACAAATGTTCAGTCTTCAGCTATGTTCATTACAATGTTCTACTATGATAATAAGTGCTCTGTAAATCAATAAGTAAAACTACACAGTGCCCAATTTAGAAATGCAGCTTCCATCTCCTCCCGTCCTTAGCAGAAGCAAATGGCATTAATACTCTTACGTCTTCTTCTCTGTTGTGACTGCATTTCATATGACTGGTTAGGAAAGACATACAGCAGGGCAGTGAAGATTTATGGGGACTGTAGCAAATATCAGTATTTCACAGGGAAGGAGAAAAACTGTTGTCAAAAGTGATTGTGACATCTCTGAGCAAACACAGTAAGGTGAATGAGAAAAATAAACTAAAGCTTATAAACAAGCAGAATTCCATTTCATTGTCCTTCCTTCTTCTCCCCCTCCACATTAGAAGACAAGCTATTTACTATTAAATTAAATTTACTATTAGGCTTTCTGGAAAAAATCATCCTGCCTCAGGTCTTTTTTTTTTTTTTTTTTGTAAAAAAAAAAAAGCCTCTCCACAAAAACATTTTTACCTTTTGTTTTTATTTCCAAGCTGCAAAGGCCCAGCTCAGAAGGGTGGTTTGAATACTGGCAGATCAAGTCAGGAAAAAGATCATAAGTTCATTGTCACTAAGATTTCCAAGGATAAAAGTAAATAGATAGGGTCAGCCTGTTTTTTTGATCTTCCACCTCACGCTAGTCTTCCCCCTTCGTAAGTGCTCCCTGTTGCAAGGTCAGTAGGGTTTTACACCTTCCATACTAGGGAGACTTCAGATTGAAATTACTCATCTTTGAAAGCACATCTTTAAAACACAAAAATGAGCTTGTAATACAAACACTGAAATTAAAATATCAAACATAAGCAAATACTGGGTATGCAGTTTCCTATGAGCTTTACTTAATCAGAAGATTTGCAGAAGAGCCTGAAATTTATGTATCACAAGCAGGCGTAAGAGGGAATGTATCAATATCTTTGCAGATACTAAATTTCTATAGAACACTCTGCACTAACCTAGTAGCAAACAGCATCAGATGAGAACAGCAATGTAGTGATTAGACATTATCTGTACATTGTAATGTTCTTACATGTCTTAAAGCACATAGATAACGTCTGTGTGTGTATGTGCACACACAAACACAAAACCCGTGTTACGACACATGGCATGTCCTGATAGTCCGATTAATGTCTTAAACTTGAACATGTTAAATATCATAGTTACTCTCATATAGTAAAAATAAAGAGCTGAAATGATAGACAGCAGAAGGAAACACCTATTATAAGTTCATAGATGGGTCCCTAAATATACACATTAGTAGTAAAAGCAATCAAACCTACAGAAGTACTGATCAGCATCACTGAATAGAATCTTGTACAGAAATGTATACATACAAATATGGCAAACAAAATATTAAAAAATTATATAATATCAATAGTAATATAATAAAGATGATAGCTGTTTTCCACAAATAAATCTCAAATTAAGTTTTGGGCCACACACAGTCTGTGGTATTTTGTAGTTTACTTTCCTTGTAAATCATTTCACTAGATGCCTACATTTTCCTTAATTTGCCATATATGATGAGTTAAGTACAAGGCCACCAATAACCAAAGACCATGAATTAGCTGGGGTTACAAGCAAAAGGTCTATCAGGCAGCTAATTATTTGAACACTGGACCACATAATTTTAAATTACTTAAACATCTGTATGAGAAACAAATAAATCCCGAAGGATCAACTCCTGCAGTCTTTACTCAGACAAAATTCTCACAGACTCATGGGATTTGACCCTTAGTTGGGTATATAGAATCATAGAATATTTAGGGCTGGAAGGGACCTCCAAAGATCATCTAGTCCAGCCCCCTTGCAGTGAGCAGGGATACCCTCAGCTAGACCAGGCTGCTCAGAGACTTGTTCAACCTCACCTTAACAGGTTCAGATCATTTTTTTCAAGATCAAATGTGGAAATTCTCTTTGGACCAGAGAAGTCCTCAGGGAAGGGCTTTCTGATACCACAAGTGTTCAAGACAGCAGTCTGGGCTAATCACTAACAGGTTAGCATCTCTGAAAATAATACTGCCTAACAGCAGAGGAATGTGTAGTCTGGTTCTCATAAAATGTCAAACCTGGGACAAACCAGAAGAATCTGATAGAGCTACCTCTTTTTTCATCTGAATTAATAACACATTATCAGTTTGGTTAGAAAATATGAACAGTTACTATCAAGCTTCCAGATATACAATGAGACTGGGAAGCAAATGTAGCAGTAAATATTTGCTACTGCATATTCACAATAAAAGCTGAATATTGAATATATTTTTTGCAGTATTGTTAGACTTTCTACATAGTTTATGAATTATGTCATTAAACTGTAAAGTAATTCTAAATTTTAAAATCCTTTGGAAAATAATTATAATAAGAAGAAAATACAAGCTTGATGACAAGAAGATCCCTGGCAGACAAAGGTAAAGGCCAGATTCTAATATATGTCAATCTGTTTGTTTTAAAAGTAACTGACACAAAATTTGACCCAGCTTATCAGTACCTCTTGTTTGTTCCTCTTATTTTCCAAAAAAACCCTCAATCACTTATTTCTTTGGGGGTGGAATTCCAACCTGAGAGGCTCAGCTTGAAACAGCAAAGGCCAAATTTTCATAGCCAGTGAACAAAGCTGACAAGGATCTGCAGTTGCTCAGCACCTCTGCAAACACTAGCATAAGGTGTATGAATAAGCCAGAGCATCCGCATTTAGCAACATCTTCTGAACAGGCAAACTTTTGCTGGCCACCTTACCAGGTTGATAGATTACTATATTCCTTTACATGAGAAAAGACTCCAGGGTGACAGATACCCACAAAGCAAAGGGGAAGTTTATCACCTGGGGAAAGCCTACAGAGATCAGAGGATCTAAGTACTGCTGCAGAAACTCTGTTCCTGGCAGGCATCTTAATTCCACTTGCAGATAGTTCTTTCCAGCTACAATGTCCTGGGGACCCACAGACTCAGATTTTTCACAGCTCTTTTCTTGGGAATCATTCTGTATTTAGGAGGAAAGATTATTAAATGTTATTAAATGTCCTTTAGCTATGCCACATGTATGTGCTAATGGACTCGATCCTAAAGGTCCTTTCCAACCTAATTGATTCTATGTCCAAAGCCTCTCCAGAAAGAGATCCTAGAAGTGCAGAGCTCTCAACATAAGGTCTCAGTGCAAAAAGGGATGTTTATAGTAGGTCTCTGAATCTCAAAAAGCGAAAGGACAAAAATTTCAGAGCCACAGAAGCACATCTGCAAAGATGCAATACATAAATATCATATCTTCTAGAGAAAAGAAACAACATGAGTAAACATTAAAAGCATTTTCTGACAATGGGAAAAATAAATGCATTATTTAAAAGTTCCTTTAAAATAATAGACATTTGTTCTGAGTACTTATTCCTAGTTATTATATTGTTTTAGCCTAGTGAAAAGCAAAATAAAAAGAACCAAGTCCCTTTCCATAAACAAAATAGTGTGAAAAAAAATTGTGATGGAAAATGAATCCCACTTTATCACTCAGACTGGAATTTCTACTGGAGAAACATAAAAGTCTGATTTATTTTTGAAGCATTTTAAACACATACCAACATTACTTGGCAACAGGCCAAGTAAAAAAATTCCATCAGAACTGACACCCTACAAACACATGTTACCAGTAACTGCTATTGAGCCTAAAGAAATAAATGAAATTCTATACCTTTGGCAACGCAACACTTGGCACTTTGTCAAAGATTCATAGCAGCAGCAAGGTATATATCTACTTTAAATATACACTAAGCCCAGGACTATGTATTAAACACATTCTGCCACCATACCCCTGCCTTAAGAGGTTTTTTGTCCCAAAACTTTTAAAATTAAAGTCTATTTTTTAAACAGAAACTCCATGCAACTTGTGTTCCATAGCTGACCAAAAATCATGACTATGAATTCTCAGAAAATCTAATCCTTGTAAATACAAGCTTAACCTGACTGTTATTTAAATAGTCTAGCTTTAAGAACAAGAGAGGAAGAATATAGGTGATGGTACTTTGAGGTGAGAGAATATTTTCTTGAAAATGCTTTCATAGAAGTGATAGAAAGGGTCATTAGGATTCTGGGTATCTCCAGCAAATCACAGCCTGAAAGGCTTTCATCATCATTGTCTTAGCAGTCAGTTAAATAAGAGGAAACAAATGCAAATTTAATATAAACAGGAGTGGTTTCAGGGGTTAAAAGCAACTTACAATAGTCATGTTGTCTGCATTTTTTCCTACTCCATACCAAAACGACCTAAATGAAAAAGCAATTCTCAAGCAGGAAGTGATGCTTCCGTAAAACACTACAAAATACACTTATGGAGTGGTTTAGAGCAAGCACATGGGTAGACTTAAAACACATGAAAGTCTTGTGTTTGGGTGTAATTCAGACTCATGGTTATTAACAGAATGTTTTCATGGGAATAAAATTAATTATAACAAATAATTAAATAATAACTTAGTATCTTCTGTAAAAACCTGCTCAGTTGCAAAGAACATAAACTCACCAAAAGATGGAGAACACCACACATACCTTTTGTTTTGGCATTTGAATACTACATGTGGAATACAACTGCTGGAGTCAGGAGTTTTGTACCTCTTTGTACCTCAGGTATCATTTGTACCTCTCCTCAGCTGAAAGGGATCATGCTGAAAAAGAATCCTACAGCACTGCTACAACTTGTGGAGGCATGAGAACAGATTTCAAAGCAGAAGATGTAGGCTCAAAGAACTTCAAGGATATTCAAGCAGGACTGCATGTGGGCTGGTAGGTGGAATCACTTGCATCTCTGGTGCTGAGGAGAGGTGCTGAGGTGGTCAACTTCTAACAGTAAATGATATCACCTTTTAGGATTTTTTTTTTCTGCTAATGAAAGCCATGGTGGGCTGGAGGGAGAAAGTAAGGGACATCTGGATCCTCTTCTGGAATGAAAATTAGGCAGTGGTCCATATTAACAACAGGCAGCCAGTAAAATCACCCAGGCTCATGCATCAGATATAAAGTGATTACCTTCAGATATTGATTTATAGCAAGACCAGTCCCAGAGGTTATAATGGTTGTTGCTTGTTTCTAAGTGGACAGATTTTTGAGCACTGGAAGTGAACTCCGCAAGGAACTATTACTTCCCAACAAATATTTAATGCACTTTTGGTTGTTAGGGCCATGGAGACTAACCCAACAATCAGTGCCTCTAAGGGAATAGAAGGAATTATTAGGCCAAACTGTTTTGTTGATCCTCCCTTTCCCCATCTTTTATGTCACAGTGACTTTGGATGTTTTGCTAGGAGACTTAAAGTTCTCCAATTACTCTAATAGTTCAGTGAGTCATAGAGCTCTCCTACTGCCTGAAGAAACTGAGATTTGGATAACTGCTAATGGTGTAAGGCTCAAGATAGGCCAAGGTTACACCAGTTTACTGCAGCATGTAGGGATATGCACAGATGCATCCTGGGGCCAGATGGACATGCCCCCTTTGAGGGTTTTGTTCCTGTAATATATGGATATTTGGGGATACAGCGCATCTGGGCAATCCAGATCTTATTATTTTTAAATCTTTTTTGGGGATGTCATTAATGTTTAGAAATATCTGCAAGGTGGGTGTCAAGCAGAAGGGGACAGTCTCTTGTCAGTGGCACTCCCTGTGACAGGACAAGAGGTGATGGTAGCAGGTGAAACACAGGGAGTGCCACCTCAACATGAGCAAAAACTTCTTCACTGTGAGAGTGACAGAGCCTGGAACAGGCTGCCCAGAGAGGTTGTGGTCTCCTTCTCTGGAGACTTTCAAGACCCACTTGGATCTGTTTCTGTGGGGCCTACCATGGGTGATCCTGCTCTAGCAGGTGGGCTGGGCTTGATGATCTCCAGAGGTCCCTTCCAACCCCTACCATTCTATGATTCTATGAATCTAGAAGTCAGGCACAAATACAGATACACCTTTCAGCTTATCTGTGTGTGTCTCTGCATTGTGCTCATCACTGCTGGTTTGCTCTTCCTTCAGGACAAAAAAAAATTACCTGAAAACAGCCTTTCCCAAAATCTATGTCAAATCTGAGCTGCCTTTGAGAGACTCATGATTTTAGAGATACCATTAACAACCTGAAGCAGTCTAAGCCAGCAGGTGCATCTGCCTGAGCCTCCAACACCAACAAGCAGTAGTAGAGACAGGATCTGGTGTAAAGCCTGGGTCCATCACCCAGGCTAGCTCCTCTGAACCTCACCTGTGCCTTGGGCACCTACTGTACAACCAGCCCTAATGCCCCTGAATGAGCATCTCTTGTGTACTTCCCTCAAGGGCTACAGTAATGTTTTCTGCTTACTGGCACCCATGAAAACCACTCAAAAATGGCAGCTGGTGCCAGAAGCACCTGACCACTTATTTTGCAAATTTTCTAATAGACAACACTTACACTTTTGACACCTCAGCTGCTACTAGTTCTTATCTATGTGAATCTTTAAGAATTTCTATAGATGAGGATTTCTAACATTATGTCAGAACATGTTTCCTAGCACAACTTAAAAGCATTTAACTCTGCTAGGTTTACTTAAACCTTAAGACAGAGATCAAGTTTTAACATGACAGCTTCAGTACAAAAGTTTACATTGTTTGAATAAGTCCCGTTTAAAATGCCCTAGCTAATGTGTGCTCATCGAAGCCATTAACTGAAATACTGGCATTTACACACTGCCTCAGTTTCTGCATCTCCTGCCTGTGTCCAATGGTAGATTCCAGACAATGTTTATAATTTGGGGCATCATAAGCTGGTATCAATAGAAGTCCCTTGACCACAGAGTTCAGCTGCCCTGACAAAATGAGTTTGCTGGTTTCTGTGAGGTACCACAATACCCATCACATCAGCCATACTCTCACAGAAAATTGAGTGTGTTGAAAAATCTGTGAGTCTGTTGGAGTTTACTTCATTATTTTGCTTAATGCCATTTTACAAAATTGTAGCTTTTACTTCCAACCATTAGGGCATAAAATTATTATAAGGATGATACAAGCAAAAAGGTTCCTTTTTGTCCTTCCAAAAAAGTAGAAGCATTTTCAATTTAGAAATTCAGAATAACAGCTACACACTGTCAGTGGTCTTTATTTCAGATACAAGACAATATTGCAATATTTTACTGTCTAATACCAATACTGATTATTCCATAAAATAAAAGTATTTTTCTAAACTACTCTTGGTCTGTTAGGTACATTTTTACTCACATAACTTCAGTTACCCATATATCCACATATGAAATGGCTCACTTATTTAACCTAGTACGTACCACTTTGATTTAACACCATTGCAATATATAAAGAATGTTCCTGGCACTTGGATGAAAGATTTGACTGAAGCATCACAATGAAACATGTTGAACAATCAACACCCTCACAGTTATAATGGATTCTCTTTTTGAATCCCTGCCGACATCTTAAACCTAATGTAATGTGAAATCAGGAGAACACATGAAGAAAAATCCACCTCATCAGTAACAGTGTGCTATCCTTTAGATGTACTCCATAAACACAGACAAACTTTTACAAAATATAACATAATCTTTGATGGAAGGGCCACTATTAGCTGTTCTGATGCTGAAATATGCTAATAAATTTAGCATAACTAGAAATTACTAAAGTAACTTACTGATACGCAAAATTACCTTTGTGATGGGCCTCAAAATATTTCATACACCTCTTGGCTACCTCTGAGAATAGGATAGTATGTAATATCACTCTTTCTTGACGATTCTTGCTGTGTACTTTCACAATCTTTCAGGTGTGTATCAGTAAAGAAGGACTAAAACACTTGACACTTATTAGGTCTCTACTGGGCAGTAATGGAGGTGTGACTGCATTTTTACTGTGTGGTATTTTCTTTCCCATGCAATACAATTGGAGAAATTAATAAAACAAGAACCTCATAGTAAAAATCCAGATAGTTTCTGGCTTTTACAGAAATGTTTGGGAATGATACGGACACAAAGCAGCTTTTCACTTTTATAAGGTCTATGGAAAGACCAGACACAAAACTTCTATCCTCAAAATAAAAGACCCAATGTCTTTCTTATCCTCTGAGTCCCTCCAGGACCAGAGAGCATCCTAAAGACTGCAAGACAGACTATGAACATACATTAATTTGCTTTTTCAGCATATCTTGAGGGAATTTATCTGTAAATAGCAATTAGACATTTTAGGGGGTTCCTGACAAACCATGTCCGGCAATTCAATGCAACTTCTAAGGCCATAATACAAAGTTGGTAGGTGATTTATTTTTTTTTTAATGTATCCATCTATTTATTGTTCATGTTGTTCTTCAGCTCTCACAGTAATTCTGCTGATACATGCTCTGACAATTGAATCAGTCTAGGTAGCACCTTGTTCTCCAAAGGACAACAAAATACTTGAAAGCTTTGTCATAGAAGAAGGTATTCTTTGTTAGACTATGGATGTTAGAACACAGTCCTTGGATGATGACTCACTGAGCAGGAATGTGGTGCATTGCTACTATCTATTTACCATTTAATGATATAGACTTTCACGTACAGCTCATACCACAGTGTTCTAAGTCCTCAGTGTAAAGAAATATCAAATCAGCTGCAAAATTATTATGAGCCCTTCAAGCTGCCATTTTAAATCAGTGAAACTAGAGAGAGAAAGCATACAGATATTAAAGCAATCAATATGATGGTCTGATCTAAAAATGTTTCAGGAATGGTGATGTCAAAATCTACTTAAAAAAAGGCATCTATATGGACATCCACTATAAATCTAAATGGGTCAAATATTTTAATTGCACTTTATATTGCTAGCGTTAATGCCAAAAGGAAGACTGCTTCACATAGCCTTTTTAACATTTTTTTTCTTACCAGGATTTCATATTACATCTTTCCTTTTGATCTGATTCCTTAATACTACATCATTCATTTGTACTAGTTGATATCCTACTCGTTTATAACTGACGAATATTTAATCTTTATAAATATTCTATCTCCCTGGGACTTAGAGGTCTATACTTTGAATATATCCAGAACTTTCAGGAAAAGCTTACAAAGAACTGACCAAAATGGATCTATAGTACAGTAACCAATTGATTTCTGTTAATGCGAATTCCATTCACTGATTTTAGAAAATAAACACAGGATGATTTTTCTCCACTATCACTGTTTGACATGACAGTCAGGGATACATTTAAATCAGACACACATAATTCTTGGGTAGATGTAAGAGTGTTAGGTTAAACTCATTTTTTAAAAAAATTATATTTTAATCCCTAAAGGATAAACAGTTATCCTCTAAGACACAGGGATAAAGATTTTAATGGCATCTTGCTTTGGGATTCAAAATAAATAAGGCAAAGATGAGTTTCCATCTTCTTAAAAATAAATTACAGAGATTAAAATATATAAACACAAAATGAATGTATTCCATTTGCATATTATATTTCGCTCTTAAAGTTGATATTGAAGATTAAGGGTCAGCATTTAATCCTCACTATCCTAATCCCTAAAATTACAAAGACAGGCATAAGTGCATGTCTGCTCCACTAAATTACCTTGAAAGAAAGCAAATTCCGGATGAAAAGGGAAGCATATTTATATTATGGTGATTTAAAATCTGTCGCCTAAACACATCTTCTCCCCTCTATCCATTGACCTAAATTGCACACTAAAAGCTTGCTTGTCTGCAAATGGGCAGCTAACACTTTGAGACAATCCAGAGATTCTTAGTTTATGCACAATCATGCCAACTATTTTTCTGACTACAATAAACAATGTCTTGTTCATATTTTGCAGAAACAAAAGTTAAGTTAGAAACCAGAAGAATGCATTTGTTTTTCTCAGCCCAATTCCTAGGTAGAGATCACTCTAAAAATTTGAAAATCTTGAGAGAAAAATGTATTACCAAAAATTAGTAGATCAAGCATGGTTCGACTTAAACAGTTGCAGCTCTAAGAAGAATTACACCCTGGTGGATACCATACCTTGGAAGAAGCAGAATTGTAACATAAACATCCCCTAGATTCTACAAGGAAAAAAAAATTACTTATGCTAGAATGTTACTTCATGATGTGAGACAGTAGAGATTATCCGCTATTGGGCTGCCTCTCTAAAAATATTAGGATTTTCCATTGGTTACATAGTGCAACTGAAATTCATAATGGAGCTGCCATTGACTAGAATAGGACAGGGACATCAACCCTCACTTGTCTGTCTGTTGCCTTATCAATATATTGCAATAAATAAAACTCAAACAACTCAACCACCAAAAATACCAAGACATAAAAGACTAAAAGGAAGCTTAAACTCATAGAACTTCATTCTGGATTTTACACACAGCATTTATCTGCTTTCTAATATTGATGAAATATTATGATGAAAGTGCTATACCGTGCAGCACAGTAAAATATCTAAGCTTAAACTCAAGCCTTCAGATTTGCTTTAAGAACTGCCTGTCTACATTTATACAAAGATGTTCTAATGTTTATTTTTGAAGAATAATTTTGTAATTTAAGTCATCTAGGAAAGAAAAACTTTATCAAGTAGATAACTTTATCATGATTGTCATCAAACTGAGCAGCTCTGTAATTATAATCATCAAGAGGGCACAAGTTTCATTCTTTTGAAGTTTATTTAACATATATTTTACTCTAAAGGGAAAAAAAACCCACCTCTATAAAACCTATTAGGCAATAAGGTTTTTACATGTAAGTGCATTTTTTTATACAAGACTTGTTTCCTTCTCTTCACGAGGAGGTGTGAGGCTACAATCCTATCACTGCATAAGAAGACCAAAAGACATCTCAAGTTAATTAACTGGGTTTTGAGTTTTTTTTTGTAACTCTGAACATTCCTTCCTTCAACACATATTTTAGATGCATTCTCATTTTTTTTCCACTAATTTTAATATCCCGCAAGTTTAAACTTTTCCAAACACAAACCCTTCAATTAAAAGGTTCAATCATCTTAAAAAGAAAAAAAGACACAAAACTATTGTTGCTGTGATATTCAGTATTTCAGAGCCAAACCCCTGCTGCTTAGTTGTGATAAAAGCAGACTAATGAAAGCAGCAAAATTTACAATTAATTTTAATTCTGACAAAATCACACTGCACTAATCAACTGCCTATCAAATGTTGGCACAAATTACACTAACAAAAATAATTATTAGGACAGTCTGACAGAATAAAAAATTCCAGATACTCCATCTGCATAGAGAATGCCTGTGTGAGAATTACTTCTAATGAACAACAAATTACAATTACTAACTAAATGAACCATCTGCCTATTTTTGTTTGTTTTCACAGTCTCAGTGGTACAGGGCATGCTGTCGGTTTAATTGCTGTTCAGAATGGCAAAATGACCTATCACCAGCCTTGCATGTCCACAACATTTTCACCAGAAAGCTCTACCAGATGTTTTGAATTTTATTAAAAGAACAAGTGTGTTTTATAAATATATTTAAAATATTAAAGACCAGTACTGAAATAATAAGGGACATTCCTATTTGAGACTGGGAGGGAGATATGACTAAGTATCCCTACATTAGCACATGAGGTATTTATGGGCCACTACTAATAGAAACAAGTCTTGATGTGCTTTATTATTCATTTTATTCAAGTAAATGTTCTGTCTCTAGTCTCTAATAAGTGGACACTATTTTTCAAAGGGGCATGCCTTAGGACTTGGAGTAACAACATCTATTAATAAACTTTTACCAAACATTTTTAAAGTGCTTATTTGGATATGTCAACTGGCATCTGCATTAAAAAGAAAAACACTACCTCTCCCCCTCCCAAAAAGACCCCACATAAACACACAACAAAACAAAATAAACAGAAACAAAAAAAGGAAAAGGAAAACCAGTTGCTTATTAGGTCACAGATTAGCTGAGACTTCCTTGATTGGAGATCATGATACTGTGTAACAGTTGGAAGACTAACTCTCATCACAGACACTGAGTGGAAAAAGAATCTGACCTGGCCAAGCACTTAAAAAAGGAACTTCACTTAGTACTGCTGTATGACACAAAAGGAATGGTTGAGAAGAGACATTTCCTTAACTTACTACCTAGTAAGTAGGTAGTAGACATTTTTTATTCTAAAAGCCTGGCTTATTGCTTTTTTTAAAAAACATTACAAATATTTCTGAAATTGAAGCTTTTCCGTTGAAGGGGCTGAGCTGCAAGCCTTAGAGACAAAAGCTTCCTCTTTGCCTGAACTACTAAAATCCTTCAAGCTAAACCTAGAAGAACCATTGCTACAGAAAAAAAAACAAACAAACAAAAGTAAAAGAAAAAAGAAAAGAAAAAAACCCCAAGCAATTAAAAAAACCCCCAACCAACCAAACACAAAAACCACCCCAAAACACAACACCCAAAACAACAATAAAGCCCTAAGACTGTGTCAGCATCTATGAACCTTTCATTTCTCTCTCAGTCTGTCCACAAATGTGACTGCTTTTCAAGGTCTGAAACCCTGATTCAAAGGACAGTTTTAAAAAGGAGGGAGTTAAAAAAAACTCATTTGTTTTGAACAGCTTTGGTTCAGAACATTTGCAGATGCAGTCAATAAAAAATAAATACTATTTTTACATCCTGTTTTTAATGTTATTTGCATGTTTGTTTTTAATTCTAAGCTATCATGACAATGTATAAGGCAAAAGTAGGCAACTAAGAGAATGGGCATATCACTTCTAATTATATTCAATCATTCCATAAGCCACATATACAGATTGATGCAAAGATAAATCAACTTTTATTTTCAGATCTTCATAAAGCTGGATAAGTGAAGGTGGCTTAAAATCACTCCTGTTTTAGGCCATTGTTATTTATCATTGTCCATACTATGAGCTACTGTACATTGCTTCAGAATAATAGATTTAGTTGGTCTGCATGCTGGGGCCCACTCACATACCCCTGTCTGACTTGGGGATTAAAATAATCCTTATTCCCTTTGCCGTTCTACACACCTCTGGCTAAAACTACAAATAACAAAGAGAAAAATTATTCCTCTGCTAAGATATTTGACTTGAAAAGGTACATTACAGTGTTTACATTACAATGTTATTACAATTAATATTTACAATTAGCCAACTTGCAATACCAGTATCATGAACCACAGCTCTTTGCAGAGGTATGCAAGGAAGATATGATGAAACCCTATGAAATGTTAGTTCTTTCACCAAGCAGCATTAATAAAATTGGTTTGCTCTTATCTTTGCAGTAGTCTTGTTTCTCTTTCTGTTTGGACTTTATTTAAGAGGCTTTTATTTGAAAGCATTTGACTGGCTTCCACATCAGTTCACCTTCCAGGGTCTGCATAGCTTTGTTTGGGCCAGTGTTTTTTTGCTCTGTAGTTCTTAACCATTACAGCCTGACTGCCTGGAAAAAATTGCATCTCTATTTTCCCTTTGAGGTCTTTCCTCAAATAATCAACGTGCTTTCTTCCTTTCTACTGGAAGAATCCTCTTATATTGGGTCAAGTTCCTTCTAACAGCTCTTCTTCCAGACCCACTGACATCCTAAAGTCTGGGAATTCTCCAGTACATTATTAACACTCTGCAGGAAAAGGGGAAATACAGGTAAGTACAAGATATGCTCAACATTATACCCCTTCCTAAAGAAGATTGATCCCCTATTCCAATTCAGATCTTCAGCTCTCCCACACTCTGCAATACAACTACCAGCAGTGCTTCTTAGGCAGCAAGTCCAAGTACATGTCCTGCCATCAAACAGCTCTGGATCAGGATGAATCTCTGGGGTTCACCACCTTACCTCCACTCCTCCCATTACCTTTCGATTCTTCTTTCCACACAGAAATTGACTGGCCAGGGCTGGAAATTCACTGTGGCAAGACTCAGAGAGCAATCTGGACACAACCTTGTTAGGTCTGGATTGTTTATTCCAAGAATAACATTCACAACACTAGAGTCTGTTTTCCTAATCCTTGCTCAGAGCTAAGTGCACCGAACAATTAATAATGGCTACCACATCAAGTTAGGATGTTACTGCTATGCTGACAAAACCCCAGTGGGGAAAAGAAACCTGAGTCAAGCCATATCATGCACAGTCTCATGTAGGTTTTTCAGAAACTAGCTATCACAAGAACTGGGTAGCAGGCGTCCTGTCCTCTTCCAAGAGATGGAACAAATTTCTGTGTTTCCTAAAGAAGTGGAGAGATGTTGTGTGGCACTAAATCCTAACTGTTCTTAGAATGATCTATAGATGTATTTCCAATAGGCATTTGAGTTTAAAAAACTTATTCAAAGTCTGTACCTTTACATGGTACACTTAGGCTATCAAATTATCTATGGAGCAATGCTGATGAATTATTACTCAAATGTGTGCAAGTTCACAGGTCTATGAATGCTCACCTGGAGAAAAAAGAAAAAAAAGTCTCTGAGCAGAAGCAAATTAATTAGTTGCCAAATGGCCCTTTTTGTCCACTGTTTGTACTCCAAAATTAAAGAAATGAAACATTAATTATGATGCAGATAGTCCTCTCCCATGCCAAGGGATAAGTTGAAAAAGACAAAAAAATAACCAACCCAGACATGCAGATTCAGTTGTTTGCTACTGGAGTACTGGTACCTTGCCTCAGAAAATAAAACTGCTAACAGAAAGGCATCTTATTTACAGTTGAAATGTTTAGTTCTCATATTCCTTTTTGAAGACCAATGCCATCCTCTAAGAAAAGTTGCTGAGGAAGAGAAATGGAAGCATGGGAGTAACACTATGAATCATACCCTTGGCCCAGCTAATCTGAGACATTGTCTGTGCAAGTAGCTAATATCAGATTCACAGAAAACTAGAGTACAAACACAAGTCCTTAAAGAGCCTACACGAGCGTGCAGTGTGAGAAGGGATCCTTGACTGACCCTGGAAGACTCTTTATATCCCAACCTTAACAATAATAATAGAGAAGCAAACATTCTTGTATCTTTTTGGTTTAGCCTGCATAATCAGAAACATCATTAATGTTCATCCCCTTATCCTTCTAAAAATCCTGATAAACTGTTTATCCGGATAACCACTCACTGCAGCAGCAAATTTCACAGGCTGATTATTTACTGCAGAAAACAAGAGCAGCTCTGAGTTTCACCTCCCTTCCTACTATAGTGTTGAGTAAACGGAGCACATGGCTGGGTTTCTCTCCATCGTTTTATATACAGCCCTAAGCCATACCACCTTGTGCTGTGATCCCTTCAGATCTCACAGGCTAAAGCAGGGTCAGTACTTGGAAGGGAGATCTCCAAGGAAAACACCAGTGCTACAGAAAAGAGTTTTGGTAATTCATTGATGGTGCTTTCTGACTAAATTAGCAATGAGTCAGTGCCATAGCTTTGGTGTTCAACAGCACAATCCTGTTAGGAAATGTTTTCTTTTGGCTGAAACAAAGAACAGATTTCATAACTGCTTGTACTTAATAAAGTTATTAAGTATGTGGCACATTTTTTTCAAAGGAGGAAGAGTGTTAAGACAAATGTCTTGGCCAAATTTCAACTCATAATTACGTTTTGCCTACTTATAGACAATTCCCTGTGCAGTTTCATTTGAACTCAGCTTTTTTTTTTTCTCATCTGCCTTGGAAATGTTTGCAGTGCAACACCACTGCACACAGTTAAACATGTGCTTCTTCCAGTCTACCAGTATGTACATGAAGATGGCCCTATATGCACTTAGGCTAACACAGAATGAAGGAGAACTGAATTTAATTAACATTGTTAAAACACTTTGAAAGTCTCTGAATAAAGGCTTTACAAAGTGGAAAGTATTACCATGGTTTCTACAGTCTATTTATTTAGACTTAATATGATTCCCTTCCCACACACATGCACACACAAAAGACAATTTTATTTTATTTTTTTTTGCTTTGCCAAGTAACAGCACATTAATAAATAGTACTGATATTCAAGCCATCAAATTTTCTTCTTATCTGAGAACAAACTTTCCCACCATGGACACCCTTTACTCCCTTTTTCCTGTAAGAATCTGAAAGACAAGTGCACTTTGCTATGTGGTGGAATGATAAAAAATTACACACTTTGATCAAGAAAGCAAGAAAGCAGATTCTGCATTTGCCAACCACTCTCTGAAAAAAAAAGGTTTCGGCAACTTTGAGATTAAGCTTAGAGCAATGTTAGTTTATCTGAATTACATGTGTGAAGGGAGGTTTTAGGAGAGAATCAGGGCCTGACTCATTGTAGTCTTTATAGGTTGAAACAGAATGAAACTACAACTAGAAATAAGTTGTGAAGTTGGAATAGATCCAGGACGGCAGCTGCAAAATGCTTGCTGTCAGAAACACTGGCTAATGGTCAGACAGCTATATTCCTGGCTGCTCAAATCTCTCAAATGTTTGGAGGTTAACTTCTTATTTCTCATCAAATCTGAAGTTGGCAAAGTGTGGGCCACTAAGTTCTGTGTCTAGAAATAAAGCATCAGAACAAAAGCTGGAAAATATTGGATATATTTGTTTTAAATTCCTGAATTAGTTCTTTCCATGCCCCACCTCTTGGCTGTTTTTTTCCATTAATTTCTACAAAATAAACCTGCTGACCTAAACAAGGAATTTGTTTCAGAAACAGCTATGTTTAAATGTATACTGCAGAATATCTGAGGGAAGCACATTCTGAATATGTAAACTAAGCATTCAGAAAACAGCCAATTTCTAATGGTACATTTGCAATCAATCAGGAAACAGAAATATACCATGTGTCAAACCAAAACTTACCAATAAAACACAAAAGTTTAAATGTATTAAATATTGTAGATGACTGTAGTTTGAGCAGCAGCAGCAGTACTGAGTATGAGTTTTTGGAAAATATTTAGCAGCAAGAGAAACTAAGAAAAGCTGATTGGAAAGAGAGGCAACATCCATCCATTAGCACTCGGCCGTATACGAGTGACCAAGGCATGTTTACATATCACTCTTTGGAGTTGCCTGAATAACCAAATGTAGAATCCAGCAAGGCATATAACTGTGGAACAGCTACATGATTCTGCCTTGGCCACTTCTACCAGCTGTTGAATCCCACCAGCATGACCTCAGTTTACAACATAACTGGTATATCCAAACACAAAGCCTGCCAAGATACTGAGTCAAACAATTGATTTCACTGTGCAAGGCTGATGAAATAGTTGTGCCAATGAAAAACATTTGCGTCTTGGAGATACTCCACCTCAAGCACACTTCTCCTATAATGGCCTTGAGCATATGCTGATCAAGAAGGGTGACAAACTAGAACCCAGCAATACTCCACATGGGAGCACATGAGTGCATCCACTGGGCTGGTGGGCAACCACCTCAAACATTCCCCACTTTGGAATCCTTCTGAAAAAAAAGATTGGGGTCACTCATGAGTAATTTCATTTATTGCTCTCATGGCCTTCAACTATTAATCAATACCACTTTATCATCACATGTATCCAGATCATCTGACAGATCCACAATAATGCCTTTAATAGTGTCAGAGGGGTAAAGAAGTGCCCTGATGCCTGTATCATCAACTGTAGCTTAGTAGCTCTGATCTTGCCTATGGTCTTACCTTTAAATATAGCATGTTCACATGTAAGTGTATTGAAGGGACTGTAGTTTCACCAGTTGATACCTGAATGATCATATTAGTTTGAATAATTCGTTTGATTCATTTGAATCTACTGCAATGAAAGTGAGAGTAGGCTAAAGTTCCAAAGTCAGTCTCCACATTTTTTTCATGGTAATTGACTTCAAATATTATAAAGCATATTTTATTTATATTTGTTTCAATAATTTATGTTATTAGTTGTCCTTAATTAATATTTAATGAGTTTTTCCACTAAAGGTTGAACCGTTTAAGGAACTGGTAGGAGGAAATTATATTTATTTCATCAGTGGGTCTTAGGATACTGAAAATTAAATACAGGAAAGATATGTTCCTTACTATTTCTAGTACAGAGTTATTCCCCATAGTGATTTGTCTAGATTAAAAATTTAAATAGAAGCATTTAAATAGAAGTCACCAATTCAAAAGAGTAGTTCAAATCTGGAGTGATAATGCTTTTGCCTGCCAGCTGTCTAACAGTTCATCAGAAGTGGTTTGGCATTCTCATTCTGGTTTTTGATTGGGGTGCGAGTCATCAAAGTCGCTATTGCCCTTATCAGGATTGTTATCAGCAGAAAAACCACAAGGTGATAGCTCAGGTACCAGTCCTCTTTACCCTAGGATGATGTTTTCGTTAATTTTATGGGAGATTCTGTACCAGTGATGTATAGTTAGCAGATATCAGTTGTCTGCCCTTTCAGTGCAACCTTGACAACTAAAATTCATTCAAAAAATGAATTTTACAACTCAATGCATAAATTGAAACTGAACTGTTTAAAGATACCACTGAACTGCAAAAGACTTCTAAACACTAGAATGAAAAGAAAATCTGAGGATTTATACTACATTGGCTACATTCATTTTAATAGAAATTTTACATTTTGATCACCAAGTAAGAGTGAATTCTTTAAAATACGCTAGTAAGTTTTGATACATGCCTACCATTGTTTACTATAATATTTATTCTCATTTATAGAAGTACACAAGTTCCCAAAGGGTTAATGCATCTAGATGAGCTGAAATTCATGAGCATAATCCTAAACAAGTGAGTGAAGTTCTATCAGGTCTATTTCATAGCATCAGGGATTACTGCTAGCAGTCTAATCCTACTGAGCCTAAGGGAGGTACGTTGTATTGTATTTGAAATCCTGGGCAGGAAAGAACGGAAGGTTAAATGGGTGCCTTGCTCTGTAATCAAATATCACAGGCACTACTTATCTATTCAATGAACAACTAACGTAGAAAATCAATTAGGAAACAAATAGCTTCTTCTTTTGGTTTTTTTTTTTTAATCTAACAAAAAGAGAAAGTGAGGAGTAAATGGCTTTATAATATATGTTTAACCAATATGTATCATACTAGCCACTATAAAATAACTACACACAGACAAATATCATGGCAAACATTAAATAGAAGGTACAAAACACCCCATAGCATCTGCCAGTATTTTAATGTTATTTATTTCCATGCTAGGGCTATTTCCAAGGCTGGTGGATATTCAGATGCCAGCAATTGAGCAACATCTCAATGCATAAAGCAACATATAGATACTCTGCATACAAAATATTAACTGACTGCAGATAATTGGACTGTGCTCAAATGAAATCACAAATACATATCTGTTTGGTCATAACTGAACATCTTAAATTATGTATCTGTTTTGAAGAGCATTTCTTCACCTATGCATCACCTTTTATTCACTTGGTTAAAATCCCAGGAGTACTGGAAAAGGCAGAAGCTCCTGCTGGTCTTTGTTCCCAGCAGGGAGAAGTCCCTTTTGGTGGTCTTGAGGTTAATACCCTACCCCCTCTTCTCCCTCCATACCTGTCATTCTGAATAGACTTCACAGCCTGTGCACACAGACAAACAGCCTGACCTGGGCATCTAGCTTGACCCCTGGGCAGGAAGAAGATCACATCTGGTTATTAATATTGGGACCAAAAAAAAAAAAAAAAGTAATCTTTGAGGCACTTGGAGAATCAGGCTGGCAATTTTACAACATGCACTGGATGTCACTCAGAGAGCACATCAGCATGATATTATAGATAAGAATGCTCATTTTTCTCTGATGAGAAGTTTCAAATACAGTCTTCCTCTGTATGTCTCAAAGTTTGTAAGATAAGTTAGCCCAAAGATGAAGTCTTAGTCTGTTTTACACACTTTTATAATGTAAAACATTTGTAGTTGAAAACTGATGTATGTAACTAGGAAAAAGTGATTTTACAGTAGAGGCAGGTATGTGAAATGTTACAATGTGCTAAATGTTCCCCATTATATTCTCCGAATAATTCATGACTACCCAGATTTTTATATTCATTCACCTAGACATTTGAATATTTGATCGTTTAAACACACAGTTGATATAATTAGCTAAAATATAAACGTGTTTGTACATGCTCATGATATGAATTATATGTATGTATGTACACAAAGATTTATATAGTACAGATTTAATGGTTCCATGTGTGAACTCTTAGTACCATCAAAGTAAATAGAAAATTTACCTTTTCCTTGAGTTGGGTTAAATCTTAACCCTTTCTAAACAACAACGTGGAGTCCTATTTGGCTATGTATTGAGAATATCAAACCCCTGGTCTGAGACCTTTATACAGACAGATAATTATTTATATTTGTTCCATTTATTATACCTACAGAATGAAGACTGTGATCTGGAGCTGTTATATGATGTATTTTGCTGGCATTCCAGCCTTACTGATGCCACATGGAAGATTTTGGATTTCCAGTGTGAACTCAGCACAGGTCCAACATCATTCACAAAGAATGCCCAGGCCACCAAAAGTAGTTTTATGTCACATATAAGATAGAGAAGCACAATCTTTCAAGTCAGTCCTAGAAAACAGTATCAGTGTGCTCTCTGTGCTTGAAACAAGACCTAAAATTGTGTCCAAGGGTAGTTTTATTAAGACTCCCAGCCCTGATAGATTAAATAAGCTGTCATTAGTTTGGTTTTGCTTCAAACCACCACCAAGTCTTTTTCTTTACTTCCCTTCAAATAGAAAACTTTCCTTTCAAATTATATTGGGCCAAGACCTAGGATGGGCCTTCTAACAAAGATGTGTTAATCTTGTGATCTGTGTGTCTGAAAAAGGAGTTTTATAACACTGGAGTTGGGAAGTTTCCAGCTTTCCAACAGAACACTAGCACTTGTTTTTTAGCTCTGATAGGCCTTGAGATATCAGACCCTCAAACTGGAACAACTATGTTATATGGAAAAGCTATTATAGGGAAAAATGTAATATGTTTCTAAAATAAATTAGCCACAAAGTCAGAGAAGTGTTTTTTTTCCCTCAGTTTTAGTGGAGTTTGGCTTGGTACATGCAGCCATATAAAAAAAAAAAAAAGTACTGATACAGTTAAAGAGCACTCTACACATTTCTAACGTATTTTTTCCTAATGCAAAATATGCTGGAGGTTCAAAATATATGATAGTTTCCTGTGGGATGGTCAGCATAACTTTTTTCTGTCTTTAATGCTTAAAATAACACAACAAACTCGAGCTGAAGACAATAAAACCTTTATCCCACTCATTCCAAATAATTAGAAATGCATATTTAATAATGTACACAAACACTCACATGTGTATACACAAGAGAAAGTGGGAAAGATTATTGGCAGAAAAGAGAACAAATATAAAGGAGTTTGGGGCTTGGCAAGAGAGAAATGAGGCCAAATGCTGCAGAAATTATACTATTCCAGATGTAGATGGCACTGTCAAAACAGACACATTGTTAGCAAAGCAGGAAGAAGAAGTATGTGGAGAGGTGGTAAACATGGGCTGCATGTGTGGACAACTGAGGTTGCAGAGCACAAACCACATGGCAAGGATGACACTAAGCACAATCCTGAGGGAGCTGGCATTTTGGAGTGAAATTCCAAGCTTGAAGCAAGAGAGGAAATGTTTCTGACAGGTTGGGGCCTTTTAGGGTGGAGGTTTTCTGGTTTTAAATAGTAGCTGCTTGAAAAGCGCTCACAAATGTGGAATAATTTAGGAGGAGAAACATGCTATGGATGAGGTGATCCAGCATGTATGCTCACAAAGTATGTCATGTTTATCAATACTCTACTTTGAGCTGTAAAAGATATTTAGGAAGTGTGTTTGGTTTTAACAACACACATGCTGTATCAAACAGGGGAGCTGTTTTGGTGAGAGGGGAAACGCTTCCAAATTCAAATCCTCTCATCTTTTTAGAGCAGTCTCTTTTCAGAGCAGCCTCTCTGACTCTTTTTAACTAGCCTTTTCTCCAGAGCACCAGAAACAAATGGAAAAACCCTAGAAAAAAACTTCAGGAGAAAACTAGAAACACTAGTAATTAATTTCAGCAAGAAATTATGCAAACAACAGAACTTTTTAACTGGATAATTTCTCACAGTAGTGACAAACCACAGTAGTCGAACCACAGAAGAGCAATGTCCCAGTCAATTGACAGAGTTAAGAAACACTCATTTTGGAAAAGTTCTGGCCAACTCCATTCTTGGAGTAACACTACCAAGATCAGCAATACTACAACAAAGGGACCTTGAAACTTCTGGCTCTCCCTGACCGAGCTATTTTGCCGAGGTGGCAGCGGGTTTCTGCTCTTTTTATATTTATCTGACAGGTTACAGGCTTACTCTACTCAGAGATTTAGACTAGAACAGCGGAGACCCCCTCCTCAAGGTAGACCTTTAGATTGCAGGAGGGCGGTATCCAAGTGGCTGAGCGGAGCGGAGATAGTTAGCTGTTAGCTATCTCGCTGCCTGAAAAAAGAAAAAAAAAAAAGGAGGGGGGGACAGCCCATCTGGTCAAACACGCTGCTGACTGGTCACTATGATTTTCACTCGACAAAAGAAGACCTTGATAATGTCTTTACCCAGAGTTGATGGGGGAACTCAGGCACGAGTTGTTCGTAAGGATGTGGGGGTGCAGATGGCAGGCTGCAGAGAGTGCCACAGCCTGTTGCTGGCCTCGGAGGACAGCTCCCACGGCTGTGTGCGCTGTGAGCAGGTAGATGATCTGCTCAGCCGAGTAGCCCAGCTTGAGGATGAGGTTTTGAGGCTTCAAGCTGAAGCGAAAGGACTCAGGTGTATCAGGGAAAG
>JANHGL010004447.1:26733-36063 GCA_024611195.1 Ceyx melanurus | reverse complement strand
GTCCAGTTTACTCAACTGGTCTCTAACCCAAGCCTCTTCAACTGAGGAAAGAACTTCCTCCCTCCAGACTTCATCTGGGGTCTTGGAGACCTGGGACTCCTGGTAGCTGATCTTAGAAGTAAAGACCGAGGCAAAGGAGGCATTCAGTAACTCAGCCTTCTCTCTGTCCTCAGTCACCAGGGCACCCGCTTCATCCAGTAGCAGGCTCACATTGCCTTTAGGCTTCTTTTTGCCTCCAACATACTTGTAGAAGTTTTTCTTGTTGTCCTTGATCTCCCTCGCCAGCTTAATTTCAAGGGAGGTCTTAGCTTTCCTTGTTGCATCCCTGCATCCTTTGACAACCTCCCTGTATTCTTCCCAGGTGGCCTGTCCTTCCTTCCATTTTTTATATATTTCCCTCTTCAGCTTAAGTTTTACCTAGAGTTCCCTGCTCAACCATGCAGGTCTTCTAATTGACTTACTAGATTTCCTGCACTTTGGGATACACTGATCCTGAGCCTGGAAGAAATGGCATTTGAATATTAGCCAGCTTGCTTGAGCCCCCTTGCCCTCCAGAGCCCTATCACATGGGGCTTTTCCAAGCAGTTTCCTGAGAAGGCCAAGGTTGCCTTTCTGAAGTTCAAGGTAGCAATCCTGCCTGTGGCCCTGTGCCTGCTGCCTGTAATTCTAAATTCCACCATCTCAAGGTCACTACAGTCAAGGGTGCCTCCTACCTTCACATCCTCAACCAGTCCCTCTGTTGTTCAGTACAAGGTCTCAGCATCACTCGTCTCCTTGTCAGCTCCTCCAACATCTGCATTAGGAAGTTATTATCAATGCTCTGGAAGAACCTACTGGACTGAGCGTATCTGGACGTGCAATTTTCCCAGCAAATGTCAAGGTAATTAAACTCTTCTTTGGGGAGACTCCTTCAAACTGTCCCTATATACTAGGCTGCCTGCACACAATCCAATAATAAGCCAGTAGTTATATAGCCATGTAATTTAGGCAAATCATGTCAACAGAATGGTGTGATTAACACTCTAAAACAGTTTTAAATAGGAAAACAAAACAAAACACAACATGACAACTTTTATTGGGCAACTGTTGTGGTCAAATACCCACTTCTGGAATAAGATTAGTATATTACTATTCATGGCTCCCATTAGCAATATGCAGTTTCCTATTCATGCATATGAGCAAGGAGTATTGCTCATACTCTTCATATATGAGAAACTTTTTTTTTTCCCCTCCTGCTTTTATCACGGTTTTATTGGGTTTTTTTACTGTTTTTGCAGTAGGATGCCCCAGGCATGGGAATCTGCACACTTCATCATTCAAGGACTACCTTTGCTCGATTTTTGTTTCCTTCGATGCCCCCTGCCTTTAAAACCCAACGATTATCTTAATGCCTTCCCTCCCACTGGGAGAGTAGCACATACAGTTTTCCCTGAGGCTACACAGTGCACAATACTCTGTGTATCTGTCTGCTGCAGAACTGCAGGGCTGGCACCTTCTGCTGCATACCAAGGGGGTCATTTCCATTACATCCTCCTTCACAGCTGTCCACTAAAGTGAAGGTCTTATGGTTCTTAGCAAAGCTTCACTTGATCTATCAGCACAAGGGTGTATGATCATTACTGTGCACAAACTGCCTATACTAAGTACACAAGCCTAACAGACAGACCAACAGGATCACACAATGTTATAATCTACCACTTAGAATTTATGTTTTAACATAAAAACCCAACCCACATCTAATGTAACCATTACCTATTTCCTGCTGTACTGCATTGTATTTTGCCCACAAACATACACGTGAAAGTTTTTCCCATAAAATTTCTCCTGCATTGTGTCCAGTTCTTGATAAAACCAACAGAACTGGTATTAGCATTTCAAAACAGTCTCTTCACTTTTCTTACAAAATCTGACTAGTCCATTGCTTTGGTGGTACCCCAAAGGTGTAAAATAAATAAAAAATTATTTTGTCTGTCTAGTAAGATAGACATATATAGAGACAATATAGTCTCAAGATATGTGTTCCAAACAGGTCAAAGCTCAATCCTGTACCTATGAGGTCTCTAAGATTTTATTCCCATCAATCCTTCTATAATGTCCCAATTCTGGCATTTTGTCTGGAAGGACTGACAAATGCATAGACTAGGGGAAAGTTTCTCCTAAACCACTTAGCAAAATCAATAACAAAGCTGAAGTACACATATGCATGTCAAAATATAACTTTACTGTCATGTCTCAGTCTTTTTTTTTTTCTTCTTTTTTTAAGTGCTAGTTCTTAAATACGTGGAAGAGATGACGGAGGAAAATCCCACACGGGAGAGTCTGGTAAACTGTAATTACAATTTAGAGAAGGCACCTATAGTGAGTCTCATAATATCAACTAAAATCTCCTAAGGGTAACAAGGCAATCTATGTTGCAAGGCTGGGAGGGAGTGGCTGCTAAATCTGTAGCTGCAATCTATTTATGCACGTATACACATGCACTCACAGTGACAAAATGCTCTTCCATACACTGTACACTACATTTCTACTTTGAATTTCAGTCAGAAATAATTGCATATTTTTCTTACTGTCAGAATAAAAGAACTCCAGGCACAAAAACCAGCTGTTAAACAGCCATTTTGTGCGCTGAGCATACTGAATAAATGAGGCTGATCCTCTTTATGCTGCATTTGCTCTTCTGCTTGTTCATTCTCCCTGCTCTGCAAGAGGAGCTGTGAGCTCAGAATACACTGGGCAGGCTACACATTACAAGTCATGTCCAAATGTTTGGTACAGCCTCCTTCCTTCCAAAGAGTAGCCTTACACAGCCTCACCCAGCACAGAATACAAACTGCAATCCTAGTCAACATTTCAATGGAAGAACATAGAGATTCTCTACAGAATAATTTGAGAGTACCTTTCTGCTTTAGCACTGTACCATGAGCTGGATACAATGCCTCCTATTTTTCACAAGGACCATTATGTAGGACTGAGAGTCAGACAACACCTGAGTATCAAATTAAATACACATGAAATATTATGTGAAAATTATTTCTCTACTATTATGTTTCAAATTATTATTATTTTTTATGAATATGCTTGAAATTACTATTCTACTAGTCCACAACTTATTTGGATTTTCTTTAAATAAATGTACATCCAGTAGGCATATTTGTTACATATAGCTATATATAGCTGACTACACAGTGTGTTCCTTGAATATTTGTTTCTCCTTACATGTATAAGCACAACATCATAATCTGAATTATAGCAAGTAAAACTTACAGTACATATTAAATTTCATAAATATTTTAAAATCTTTCATGAACATATACCTGAAAGGACTATCAAAATTGAAAGAGCCTTTATTGTGAGTTTTATGTTTAGCAACAAATTAGAATAACTTTCTTTATCACTGAAAACACATTTCTTCACCTAAACAAACAAGAATAAGATTAAGCAAAATATGGTTTAGCTCCTAAAATGTGCAGATATATTCCAATTTCCTTTCCACAATGATTTTTATGCAAATCAATGCTGCACAATCTCCTGACCTCTTTTACCATAATACTGGGACAATGACAGTTCAATAATTGAACTGGCACATATATAGAATATTTGATTTTAAATTTAAAAGTTAGTGCAGGACAACAGAAGTGAAAAGAATGTGACTCTCTCAATTTTGGACTGATCAAGTATCAACATTTCATGCCAAACAGAGTAAAGCAAAGTGATTGAGGCTGTTAGTCCCTTCATTGCCATATGCATATATTTCACACACCCCCACATACACCCCCCAGTTGTGAATTCCTAACAACGATGCTTTCATCCAGAACAAGGATAATGAGAAAAAACCAAGCAATGTTCCTTGGGGAACTGTTACACTAAAAGTTACCTAAGGACTAAATCCCACTTGTGCCTCCTGACCGTGATAAAGATGAGCAAAGCATTCAATATCCATGGCTGATTTAAAATCCAAATATGCAAACAGTATTATGGAATCCAGACAGGCTATTCTGTTTTGCTGATGACAGATGCAGAGAAAAAAAGCTAGTCTAATTACGTTTTTGACTTTGACCTAGCAGAGAAGTGGACATCTTGCTTTAAAGAAGCGAGTAACCCCGTCTGAAGAGCAGGTGCTGCACGGTGTCTGAGTTTCCTGCAGAGGATGCTGGCTAGCAGGACCAAGCAGTTGACCGTTAAAATTCTTGGCCCTAAGTGACCCAAAGACAGACTATAAATCCATCCTATAAAATATAGTAAAAGCCTCATTTGTTCTTCCACCCTTTCAATATGTGTTATACATTTGTGATTATCTCATTTTATTGGGCTCTTTAGAAAGCTGTTTATGATCATTTGTGGAAAAAACAAAGGCTTATTGTAAACTCTTTTTGAAATAAATTGGAAGGTCAATTTGAAACAAAGGGCACCACTTTCATTATTGCTGCATGCAGGCTGTGCTTGTGTGTGTAATATTACAATGCATTTCAGCACAGGGATAGAGTACTGTCTAATTACAAAGCTAACATATAAAAGTATTGCATTAGCAGCCCAAGAAATTCCTATTGAATTGCATACATCTGAAAATAGAAAGGCATGCTTGTGCTGAAACTTAATTATCTTGGCAAAAATGTGAGGGCCGGATTCTCAGAAGACATAAATACAAAGCTCTGCTTTGCACTCTTGAGGATCTAATTCTTTGTTTATTCAGATAGCCTCCATCAGATGAAACTTACCACTTGGATTGACTAATTTGCCTTATGGTATCTACAGCTAAGTAACACAATTACTTCTCAGTTTGTGAGTTGGAAAAAAGAATACTGTTGATTTACAAACACAAGGTCTGAAAGAGACAATCGGCATGCTCTGCCAGGTTAAAAATGTTAATGCTGTTGCATTCCACCCTGGGCAAAGAAGACAAGCCTTTTTCAAGGACAATTCTGACTAAAATTATTTTTTATGGCTTCAAAGTAAAACATTATGGTAAAAAAATGAATACAGCTTTGTTTGTTTCTCCAGTCATCGTTAGCAATAGACATAGGGGTATTCTGGTTTGGAGCACATATGGAAAGATCATCAACACTTTCTGCTTCTGGGTCCTTTGCCAAAATACCACATCCCACATGCCTTTTACCTTAAAACATAAAAGAAAAGGTGTTGTTCTGGTCAAATAAAGAAATAATTTTTACTAGCACACGTCTAATGTTAAAGCTGCCTAAATCCTGCCAAAGACATTAAAACACCATCTGCAAAACAGATTTTCATTAAATTGATCAGTTTAAAGTTAAGCAGCTAGGCAGATGATGCTTTTGAGCTAACCTTTAACCTTTAACCTTCTTGAACAGAAATCAGGTCACTCCTTTTGGGTAATATATTTGCCGTTTGGGAACATGAGAGGTAAAGTGATCTATCCAAATTGAACTGACAATCATAGTATTAATAGTGTTATGGATCAATATTTTGTTAATAAAGGGAAAACTGAGGTATTTTTCAACACAGCAGAGTATTAGTCTGCTAACTGCTGCCTGTCACTTTCCCTGCACTCCTAAATAGTTGCGTATATTATGTAAACTGCATAAATATCCAATATAAAATTGCCTCTTAAAGCTAGTACCAGCTAAATGAATAATATTCATCAACATAATAACTTTAAATACGGATTTGTGATTAGAAATTGATTGTGTCATCCAGTTACTTGGTTATCTAAAACTTATTTTCATCTACTCCAGTTTACTTTGCAAAAGGTTTACTCTGTATCTTTTTATTTATTAAAAGTATTTGGAAATTATTTTACGAGCACAGGACATGATATATGCAGTCCCTGGAATCAAAAGCAATTTGACTAAGCTACAAACCAGCTCCCTTAAGAACAGTGCAAGCTATATGTACTTCATACCCCCAGAGAGAGATCACTGTCCTGCCTCAGCTTCCCAAAGAAGAACAACTTTTCCTGCTAAGGAATGGAAATGCACTCTGTTGCTATAGAGGTTTTCTCTATTTACTTGTGGAATCACTGAATACATGTTGATGGATGCTGCAAAGGACTTTAAACTCTTCTGTGGTTTAATTTGCTAATATTGAAGCTCCGCAATTCCAAATGTAAGTTTTTTGGAAATTCATTTAGACCAGGCTGAGTTCATTCAGGGTAAGGCTGTCTTTGTTCAGGTTCCTAGCAGCCAATTGAATATTGCACTTCTGTAAGGAGCTGTTTCTGTAATCAGGCCATTTCTTTTTTAAATAACTTAGAAAACAGCTAAAGGTTTCAATATGTCACATTTAGAATATAACCCTATAAGTGACATTTCAGTACTGCCTTAAATTACACAGCTTCAGAAGAGAAGCTCTGATCTTCATGATCACTTTAAAAACTCCAGTTTCAAAAAGACATCCTTTTATTCCAGCAATAGTTAAGCAAAGGAAGAGAAATCAAGCTGTTGTGGCAACATTTATGGAAAGAAAACTTGCAAGACAATATCATTTAAATAAATATAAATTACAAGAGAAAAAACTTTGAGGTACTTGACAAAGAAAAGGAACAAAATCACAGAATCTTTTGTGTGTGTGCTTTCAGATGGCTTTAGTATTACAGTTTGTATTGCCAAACCATACTCACAGCACTTTAATTTTAAAAGAGTTAGAGGAGCTGCCTGAATATAAACACAATTCGTGAATATTCTATATCACTCCCAAGGCAAATATCTATTATTCATACAAATTAATGTTCTTTTTCTTTTCTTAGGTGCTCTAAGTTTTATCTGATGTATCAAGAGAAAAAAAAAGAAAAGTGTACAATGCTCTTGGTGTCAACAGCTTCAGAGACCTGACAAAACCAGCAAGTCCACTAGCAGACAAATTTACAAGACTTTAAAAATTTCCACCTTGAGGTCTGAATGAACAACCACAATTAAAAGCAAAGTTTTCTGGGTGTATAATATTAATACCCTGGCTATAATACCCTCCTATTTTAAATGTGACTCCTCTCATTCAAATCAGTCTTAAATAGAGATTATATAAAGATAGTGTGTGCACCTGTACATGTTATCTGCTTTCTGAGACTTGCTCAGCCTATCAGAGTTCAAGCTTCTTAGAGAAGTCAGCAGGGACAGAAACTTTTTTTAAAAGCTGAGATTTTCACATGCAAACCTAGGGACAAATCCTTAAAAATACAAGTATCAGGAGACTTGCAACCCTATGGTTACCAGCAGCACGCTTTCAAATGTCCATCTTTAGGACATGAAGCCTAGAGAGTGTCTAAATGCTTACACAGTCCTTCTCCACTGGGATATCTTTCACCTTAATTCAGAGATTTAACTGAAAAGTTCTGCAGTGATCACTTGCCATGTATGAGATCTGTGCCACACTGGCCCTGCTCAAGTCCTTGATCTATCACACTGGGATCTGGTAAAGAAGCAAGCTCAGCAAAAAGATATTTTTTTTTGGTGAGGGCAAAGAGCTGAGATGCACCCCCTTAGTATTCAAAATATTTTGTAGGACAGGCTCTGCAAACCCAAACATATTTGGTAAAGATTTATTTAGGGATTGGGTTGAGTGTGTGAAGAGACCGCTGTTATGAGGAGACAGATTGTATCTTTCAACTCCATAGCTATGCCTGTAACTTTACTTGGAAAATTAGCATCTGGTATCATATTTTCAACAGTCTCCAAAGATTTGGCAGTGAAGCCAACTGAGGAAAGTCCTCTGCCTTCCCTTCTCCCATCCTATAATTTCTCTCCATGATACAGTTTTCAGTATCATCTCTCTGATTGGTGGCTTTATAAAACAGATCAGACCATTGAAATAATGCAAGTTAGCACTGAAAAAAAAAAAAAAAAAGAGGGATGGGTACCAATTATTTGTAACTTCAATCATTTAAAAAAAAATGACAGTGTAGTTTCACAATCAGTGTAACAAGAAGCTGCTTCATGGATGACAGGGGGCAGGAAATTCTGAAGGCAGCTTTGCTGCTGAGGCAGGCGAACTGCATCACTAGTCTCTCAGCTCCTTTGGCACTTTTCAAAACAGAATTTTAGATCTTAAAAAGAAATCAACCCAACAAACAAGCACAAAAGCCCCATCACCCAGAGTCAAAGTAAATCAATTTACATAAAATAAATGATTAAATGATTAAATTAGCACTGCTCTGCTAATAGGCCCAATCTGGTGTTACTACCATTTTTGTCCATAGCAGGTCCACCAAGGTTTCAACTATCAGGTTATAAAACGAAAATCTATGTTACTGCCTGTGCACCCTTTGTTAGTCCAGCACAGCCATTTGAATGTGTTGAACACCATGACATAACAAGAAATAACAAGAAATGTTATTGCTTGCTTAAACTAGAAGTCTGCTGAGGCTTTCCTGGGTATCTTCCATGTGTACTCATTTTCAACACAGTTTTTGTAATCATCAGATGACTCCTGATAGTTTAGCTATCAAAGATTTCTAGTATAAATCAATAGATAACACTTGCAAAATGGATTTTCTAATCGTATTTAGAGCTTGTTACAGTGACTAATGGTTTGCAATATTTCCTGAATTTTTATATCCCCTAGACAAAAGAAGTTTTTAATAAGTAACAAAGTTGTTCATCTTGGTAATTAATGTGTTATATTTTGTACATGAACCAAAACAATCAAGCCAATCCAGTAAACACACTGCAGAAAATGTTACCCCATAATTAGGGTTTGGAAAAAGACATTACAAGTTGTATAATAAATGGTATTCATCACTCCCACATATTCATTATAGCCACATAGTTTTTTCCAGTAAAGATAAAAATATAGTTGCCATTCTACTAACATATTTATATATAAAACACCCTTTCATGTTTGTGAAAAAATTACTACTGGCTTGGAAAAAAAGGACATACAAAAGGATGACAATGCTTACATTTGAATATCCTTGGAAATAATAGGAATATTGTATGTGTACTGAAAAGACCCATGTAAAATAACTTGGTTGTGATAGACTCCAGTCGCAAATAGACACATATTCCATAAAGGTATTTCCTTCTCTATACATGGTATGGAAAAATCATAATTTTTCCATAATCTCCATCAAGCTTCTATTCAAATGTAATGGACCAAGGCTGAAAAGGTTCTAAGAGATGTAAAAGCCCTCTAGTCATTTATGATGAGAGAACTTTTTTTAAAAACAATCCTATATTCCCTGAGTTCAAAAGAAAGTGCATCCTAAATGGGCCCTCAGGTGAATCAAGACAAACCATAGGGAACACTCCTCCCTGAATAGCTTTTGTTTGATTACACACATGTTCAATAAACATTTATTCTGCTGATTAATCAAAGTCTTGCTTGATTACCATCAAAACAGTTAATGCACTAGTCTACTTCTTG
>JANHGL010004447.1:9233-21733 GCA_024611195.1 Ceyx melanurus | reverse complement strand
CACATGCACTCAGTTTTTTCACTGCAAAACGTAATGAACACCATTTCAAATACCATTTTGATGTTATCAATCCTGGTGAGTTGCCCATCTCTCAACCACTGCCTCAATCAACATCTCCCCTAGCTTAACAAATCATACGCAAGCACTACTGATGAAAATACTTCAATCATTTCTTGCAGGCAGGCATCTCAGAACATAAACTCCCTTTGTTGAGAACAAGATGCACTCTATAAAAGCTGTATCAGTGTCTGGAAGCAGGGTAAAAGCATCAGAGGAAACTTGGGCACACATTGGTTAAAAGTCTGCTTTCCTTCATTCTTTTTTTGAGCCTGAAAGGCTCCAGCCACTGAAATCATAGCCTGATTACAGCCTAAGCTACTACAAGCCCTTGCAGATCTCTCAGCTTGCAGAATGATGGCACTGTACACAACAGCTGAGTACTCTGAAACTTGAGTGTTTTTCTCCAGTCTATGCTATAGACGCTGCCTTGCTTTTGCGTAGGACACAAACAATCTTCATTCTTGTTAATTGCAGACAAAAGCAGTAGTCAATTTATCAGATAAGTTTTCAATTAAGTACAAAAAGTTTGATTACATCCTGAAAAACATTGCTTTAGATAGCTAATGTATTGATGTTTTCTCCATCTTCTCATTTACAAGAAAAGGAAATCTAATCTTAAAAGACAATATGCATTTATACACATAATAGCCAGGTGCTATATCCCTGCATAAAATCACTCAGTGTGATCTTGGGATTAAATAGTAATAAAAATTCTTGCCTAGGAAAGGCTTCAGTGAAGGTCACTGAGATATTAAGTATGAAGGATAGTTGCTTAATTTTTTTAAAGTGTAATCAAATCTAATCTTGTCAGCTAAATCAGAGAGAGGAAGTGATCAGTTTAAGAGACATCAGAAGATTTGCATAGAATGAAAATGAATCAAAATTAGTTTTGGTATCTGAGATGGCTAAAATGACTGCCTAATTGTTCTTGAATCACATGCCACAAATATTGGTGTGTAATTTTAATTGTTGATGGGATCCAGGTTAATTATGCTCATAGCACACATGCAACTTATACAAAACAAAACACAAACTTCTGAAATTATTTCACCACAAAGAGCATGAAAAACTAATAATTCTCTAATTAGTCCAGAGGCAATCATATTTACCTTCTCATTTGGCAAATCTGCAGACACTGTGCATGCATCCTGAAGAAAGCCTGCACATCTCAACACCACCTCCTAAAACCTTATCTACAGATTACAAGATGCACAAAGGTAGTTACAACAGAAAGCAAATTCCAGCCTCTTCCCTATGTAGAGGACTGGTATAAATGTCTTAATACTGGCGTCTCTCAACTCTGACACAAATGGATAAACTATGCTGGTATAAAGTATTTTAGATGTATCCATTCAGCAACTGCACTCGTGAGACTATTTCAGTCACATGCAAACATGCTTGCAAGCATGAAGACACACACACACATAGAGAGATGGCATCAGCATGCACACGAGAAGATTTTCACACTGTTGCAGGGGAAAAGAAGCAGATCTGTTTTCCAGCAATGACACAGAGACGCATATGAAGTAACTCTGTCCTACCCAGACCCATGAAAGGATCAGTCAGGGTAAAACCCCATTAGTAGACAAAATTAACTGATCATGAAGGAGTTAATGTAGTAAACTGGTCCAGATGAAACTGCTTAAGAGTATTCTAGCCCTATCTGTGGCTTTCCATTTAACCTTTGTTGCTTGAAGCAAGCTCTTACCATACTGCAGTATATCACAGTATACCACAGCATCATAGTGTCCAGCATGTACACAAAAAACATTGCCAGAGTAGTTGTGGATACTCACACTAGACTGTGACCAGGATTAAATTTATGAGCATTAAATAATTTTAGGTAGATGGGTTCTGGACTGTAGCATCTCACCCCATTTTTCCCACAACCCTATGCTGAACAGTCTTGGTATTGTAATTTCCAGTCTTAAAAGATTTAGCAGAACTGAACTAGATCTTTAAATCTTCCATCACATAACCAAAGTGGGAAAAAAAAAAAAAAAAAAAAAAAGGAGAGAAAACCAGCACAGTTACAAGTGTCATATCATCTTTTCTGTTACTCAATCAACATTTTAAAATAAACTTCACATTTGTAGTTAGCGTTCTCCTTACAGCACCTCAGTATTAATCAGTCCTAAACAATGACATCAGCCCTCTGATCATAATTGTATAAACAAGAGTATATTTCATTCCAATGAAAACAAATACTAAACCTTAGAACTGACAAGCAACACAGAAAGAAACCAAGTCTATTTCCATACTTGAGCTGCTTACAATCTTTTTGGCCATGTTTGTTATAAGATTAGGTAAATAAAAACATTATACCTCAATAAGGAATTAAAGATTACCGGGATGAGTTACTGATTATAAGTAACATATGATGGAACATACTGCCATTGGAGGTTACAGCATCTTCAGTATTGAAAAACAATATATCTCCCCCACCCAGGGACCTTCTATAAGAGTTCTAATAAAGTTTCACAGTCATAGCTAAAAAAAAAATAATCACAAGGACGGTCTCAGAACTAACATTATCCCACAGAGCCTCTACAATAGATTTTAATTCTCTTTCAAAAAGCAATCACAATGCATAGCATATAGTACACTTCCTTCTCATATGCAAAACAAAACAAAACAAACCAAACTTAAAAAAACCCCCAAACATATATATTAAGCATGTATTTGTCTACTCTTAAAATATCGAGGAAAAAAAACCCCAAACCAACACAAATCAAATCTCTGTCAGTGCTCTCAGCTGAGTTCACAGAAATACATACCTGCCACTCTGCTTAGTATTTAAAGTTCTCTCAGTGATTCACAAGGTCACTAACTTTGACCATCTAAATCCTTTTCTAAAAACTAACAGCCAATAAGAAAAAAAAGAAAAAAGTATCAACCAACCAAAACAACCAACCAACAAAACAAAACTGAAACAACAAAAACAACAAAATCCCAAACCCTTAAATTGCTAACCTCTGCTTTCTTCCTGGAGAAACGGTGTTCTAAACTCCACTCAGCTAAATTACAAAAACCCACCTACAGCCAGATTTGCTAATGAAAAGGGGTTGCTTTCGGAACAATAGGAGAATTCCTCTGCATTTAGAATGCAGAGTTCCCATTAGAACAAAGAATCACAAATGCCAGTTTTACCTCTGATTTTTAATTGAGATTGTCCCAGCCCTCTTCTACGGTCCAGTGAGACAGTGTTTGTGAAATGATTAAAAAGAACGTGATCTGATCAAGAGGATGGAATAATGGGAAAGGAATGCTAGGTTAGCCACAGTGCTAAGTGCTGGGAAAGAAAACCAAGAGGCTTCTTAGCCTATTGTTTTTATTCCCATCTGCTTTTTTGGACATCTCATAATGCTTTTGATTCTTTATTTACTCTGGTAAAAATGGGTTAAAAGTTGCACACTTGCCTCTGAATTTGGTAACAAGTTAAATAAAATTTTTTGGGGGAAAAAAAATCAAGGAAAAAAAAAAAAGAAAATAAATAAAAATCCTTGAATTATATCAAGTTTCCAAAAGGTCATCACTGTCTCTGCTGTGGCCTTTTCCCCATACCAAATCCTCTATCAATATGTCATAGTGAGTTAGGCAAAGACAAAAGAGAGGCTCAGTGTGAAAACTGCACATATATCTAATCCTGACAAAGCAATGAATAGGCCTTCACAAGTATAATTATACTTGTTTATTTGTTGCCACGTACAGAGGACTGATGAAAAAATCCATCAAAGTGGTATTATGCAGACACCAAGAGCTTCTTTTCTTTGGTTGCTAAAGCCACATTGAGGCTTAAATTCCTTATTGTTAAATTCAGAAGAAAGAAAAAAAAAAAAAAAAAGATTTTGGTTGGACTTTTTTTTTTGCATCAATTGTTGACAGATCCTTTGTGTATAGCATGGTATTATTAGATGCATTAGCTAGAAACTTGCTCACAGTGCTTCTCATTTTAGCCCATACTGCAATCCATAATTATAAACTACTGTACATTGTACCTTTTAACAAGGTGTAGTAGGCACTTAGCAGATCATGAGTTGAACAGATTTAAAATTACCCACTTTCCCCACAATCATTTGTTTGAAATATCCAAATACAGGTAAGCTACCTGTCCTATCATTACTATGGAGCTTTTTTTTTTTTTTCCCTTCTTAAACTTACAGCTGCAAGGAACTAGAAGGTAGGTAAACAGAGTGTCTTTCATTTCAGCCTGTTCAGAGTAGAAGATATGGAGCAGTTTATCTTCCTGTACAGAAAGCCATCTAGACATCTATCAGAAACTTGGGCCCAATGTAACAGTAAACTGCAGACATGCCAGCCCATTCCTCCCTTCACAAGCAAGCAAAAAACACCCTAAGAAAGAATAACTTGGGACAAATGTGTTAGAGGGGCTGATGATATGAAGAAAAATATTATTTCAGACTGAACTATTAAGTAGCCATTACACTCTAATAGATCTTAAATCAAGTAATTTAACAAAGGCACATTTTGGGAGAAGGGAAAAAAAAAAGAGCCAAATAAGCTTTTTCTTATGGGATAGAAATATATCAAAGTAAAAGCAATCTGCATAGATAATGTCTTTGTGAACTTTCCAATTTAAAACAGAAAAGCTGTAATTTTTCTTTGCTGGCAATCTGGAAACACTCTGGAGTTAATTACAGCTGATTCGAAGTGAACCACACAAACAAAGACCAGTCTATGTCCAGACAATTATACTGCATTAACCAGCTTAGAGCTTCCTGCTGATGTTTCAGGGCTCTTCTATTACACCCTTATACCTTCCCAGCACGATAGAAAATGCTTCTGCAAGAAGGAATTAATGAAGAGAACTGCAAAAGAATGTGTGACGACCTCTCCTGACACGGCAAAAACTTTCCGCCCATGTCACGACAAAGGGGAGAAGGTAATTAAGTTTGAATAGAGGGATGTAACAAAATATATTATGCATCTAAAACAGTACCCTGAAAGGGGGGGGGGGCGGGGGGCGGGGGGAGGGCACGGCAGAGGGAGGTGGTGCGTGTGGAATGGATGGAAAAGTTTGCAAAAGACAAACTTGAGTGTACTGTTCAACTAGATTATTTTCTCTTATGTTCCTCTTATCAGCCACAAAGGCTAATATGAAACATCTTTCCAGCTGATTTTTAAAGTCTTACAATGAAATCTCCTGAGGCTGATCAGCTCTCCTTCACTGTCAGGATAGGATTTGCCTCTTTGTTTTCTATTCCAAGGAGCAACGGGAAAGTGTACACAATGGCCATAACACTATTATAGGCTTTGGAATTTTTAATTTAATTGTAATGGTGAAGAACTGTTGCATTACTCTCCCATCTTCTTTTTACAGCTTTAATGAAACCACTGCAGCTGTTCTCCTTTTAAAAGCAAGATCAGCAATCTCAGCTTGACAAAGCTACTGTGCAATATGTTTCTTTTGTTGTTCTCGTTGTTTGTTGGTTTAGGAAAATGTTGTAATCATTATGCAAGAGAGGTCTATTTCTTAGGCTACCTCTGAAAACAAATTTGGCTTCTTGTTTTGTTTTGGTTTTTTTTTTTCCAACCATCCCAGTTTGTACATATTTGTTCTAACTGAACTTTAATAGCTCACACTGGCGAGAGACAAGAACATGAACTGTAATTATCCTTATAATTTTTGCTTTCGTACCATATTTCTACTACTCCACCTGACACTGTAGTGATTATTTCATTAGTGATGAAGAATGGCCTAATCAGTTAAAGTATTGCTAGAAAACTCTTGTTTGCCAACACTACGAGAAGGTACCAACTTTTTGCCTTTCTTTCTTTTGGGAGAAAGGTGCATCTGAATGATAGTGACCCAGGGAACATTAGAGCATTAATCACCTCCCTTTGTCTCATCTATGCAAAGCAGGATTAGAGATAAAATGATGACTACTTAATCCCTTTGATTTTCTTTTACTAAATAAATATTAATCTACAAATCAATCAGATCCTGTATTATAACACACACAATATACACTATGAAAGGTTATGTAAATTACACTCAATTTTACAAGCATGCCATTAATGAAAAGAGCCCCAATGCTTTCCCTTTTCACCCCCAAAATCCCTATTAAATTTGGAAGTTCAAGTTATTAATCCTGCTAAATATAAAGCTTATCTATTGAATCCGTATTCTTTTTTTTTCTTCAAAGAAATGTTCTGTGTCAATCATTTACAGAATAAATAACTCATATTTACTGTGTTCATTCACATGTCAATACTCCCAATCAGTAAAGTTTTCACCATTTAATCTCTTTAACTCTGACCAAAGTTAGTTTACATTAAATATTGTTTTACACTCACATGAAACTAAATTAAACAGAAGCAGTTATGAAATTCTCCCAGTTGTATTAATGAAAAAAAATCACACTGCCTGGATCTGTCACCTATTCTCAACCACTGTGAAGGAGATTGTTTGCATGTATAGCTTTTATGAAAAAAAAAATAATTAGGGTTTTGATTAATTAGAATTACTATTATTATTAATTATAACCCAAGAAACATAATATTAACAACATAATATTAACATAAGTATACAAAAATACTTTAAGGATGTAAAATAGAATAGTGTAATGTTATAAAGAGAGAATGGTTGCAAACTGTGATTTTGCTAAGGTATGAATGTGTCCTCTGTCAGCATATTCGGAAGGTATGATTGAATTCAGAATTCACAAATAATGTCTAGGAAGTCAAAGTGGCTCCACGATATTAACCTAACTTCTCTGTTGTCTCAAAACGAGCTGTGAAATAAATGTTACAGTATGTTTTTGTTTGCCTAATACTATTTTGCTTGTGTGAGAAATGTTATGATTCTTTTTCTAAAAGTTACCACAATTCACTATTCAAGCAAATATTCCACTTCTCAAGTAGATACTACAAATCCAGATTACTTGAGAGAGTTTTGAAAACAAAAAATAATCATACTAACAAGAGTACAATATTCTTCCAATTAAAAACAAATAAACAAAAAAAAACAACCTCTGGGTATTTAAAATAATGATAAATAATTAAATATTACTAAGTATTAAAATCAGCCTAGTCAGTGAAAATACAGGACTTTTTTAAACAGTTTTGTTATTAATAAAGAATTTGTTTTTTCTAGAATATTATCATGGCAAATTTGTTTTGCATTGCCAAGATCAGCTGGGCATTTTGTTTTTATTATGCATAGTCTTTTGTCATTTTTTTTTTTGCTCTGCAAGTTGACTGCTGTGAATAAGTGAGCAATCCAGTAATTAACTTTTGTGTTTTAAAATGTATGAACTTTAATTAGATTTCATTATAAATAAACAAATGTCAACCATAATTATAAGCTCCTTGGTTTAACCACATATTATCCCTTTTCAAACAAACTTGATGTCAGACAAATTAAAGTCTAGCAGCCAGCAATTTTGAGTTGAATTTTACATGATCTGCCAGTAACCTGATTACTTTAACTTCAATATCATTACAGGAAAAGTATTTCAGGAAAAAATAATTACAAGAATTCCAACAGGAGACAAGCTTAATTGTATTGATTCAAAAGATGCTTGTATATAGGAATCATACTGAAGAAATAATGTTATCTTAAATCTACTGTTACTATTAAAATTATATTGTCTAGCATGAAAAAGACAATCTGGGATTGGTGACTGGAAAAGCAGAGATACAAATCTGAAATAATTGTCTTTATACTTTAAGCAACAAAATACCGATGTGGAATAACTTCAAGGCATCAAGGTTTGCAGGTTTATTTACTGACTGGTGTATCTATTAGTACCAGGAACAAGTGGAGCTGTCAGGACATAATGAAGGTAAATGATTAGTTAGCACTGAGACTGAGCTCTTCTTCAATGCAATAAGAGTTAATTAAAGTTTACCACCAAGCATCAACCAAAGCAGGATGTTGATCAGGTTTCAGCATTAAGTGCAAACAGACAATGGTTGGCAGCAATTAGTGAAGCTATCAAATGACATGCATTGATAATTATACATTTTAAACAGCTAAAGGGCTTGTGGAAGGGAGGGAAGAATCTCATCAGCTTCTTTGACTACACACAGTCAAAGTGCAGGAAACAGGTATCAGATATTTTGCTTTAACACTGTAAATCAATGGAATTAAACAAACAAGAAACAACAACAAAAAAAGAAGGTTGTACAAGCACATTATATGAAAGAGGACAGTTCACTGTATATGAAATGGAAGAAATCTGCAGATGACTCCTAACAAAGATAAGTACTAATTAGATTAAATAAATTACTTTGCTGCTGCCACTCACATTTACATACATAAACAGAGAAGTGTTTGGGGTTTAAAGGCCAGTGACTGCAGCTTTATCCATATTTCTATGCCAGACCCGAGGTTACCTGGTGTCTTTAGTCCCTGTGGCCATGTTGATAGCACGAGAAGGCCCAGAAGGACCATAGGACTGAAGCCCATGACCACAAAAGGTAGCTTCACGTGTTAGCTGCAAGCCCACTGCAAGGAAGCCTGGGCTTACCAGAGGCAATTATATCTGAGTCACAGCCTAAGGCTCTGCCACACATCCCCTGCTCTCCACCCCCTCTGATCAGCAGATGTGATAGTTTTGCCTGCTTCCAAACCTATGACAAAGTTTTGGGAAAGAAAGAGGGAGCAAGAGCTTCCTACCACAAACAAATGCTGTGCAATGCCCAGTAGTGATGCAGACATGTTGATAATGCAGAGCACATTGAGTGCCCGGAGTGTCCTCCACCATGCTCTGCTCCATTTCAAAGGCCTTGTGTAATGGTGGCAGCTCCCAGATTAGTACCTAGCCAATACCAAACTTGTTTTTCTTTTCAACCTTCCATGAAAGCCAAAAGAAAGGTGATAAACTTGCAGCAGCACCTCTAATAGCAGCACCAAACAAAGGAAAAACTACTCTGAGCCCAGTGCTGGCAGCCTGCTGAACATCCGCGGCATGGATCTCTGAAGTTAAAAAATCCCCATTTTTGCAATATCCAGCACATGGTAAGTACAGCAAAACAGGTAAATATCCCTTCCATAGGCAAGCAACCATTATTAACTGGTGCTGCCAGACAGACAATTATCTTCACATACCTAATATTCAGACAATTCCTCCACACACAAGAGATGGAATGACACACTCCTGCTAGCTCCTCTTGGGCTGGCACAGTGCAGGTAATGGGATTTCCTGGTTAAATAACCTCACAGTTCCACAACAGCTGAATAGCTTTGGCAAGTAGGATCCCCACCTCAAATAAATAATTACTTTTTTTCAGCATTTTTGGGGACAACATAGTGGTAAAAGCACCCTACTCTTCCTAGGGGAAGCAAGATGAGGCTTATCAGAAGACAAGTAGCAGGTTTCCAAGAAAGCTAAGCTGTGACAAATTAAAGATGAGAGGGACAAAGGGGTTAGAAAGTAAAATTCATTGCTGTAGGATACCACTGAGATTGTGAATTTACCATAAAAGAAAAATAAAAAACCAACAACAAAAAAACAGAATGGAAATTGTTTAACAAAATTGTCCAGAGTTATTGTAATGAATGTGAAGTGAGTAAAAAAACCAACACAACAAACAACAACGAAAAACACATCCAACAAAAACAAAAATTGTAAGGAGTATTAAACAGTGTTCTTCAAAGCTCTAAAATATTTACATCTTCAATCACAGTAAGGCAGGCATATATAATAAGTTACCCTACATCACCTATTGTGATATTCTTCAGAAGCATCTTGTACAGACCAGTCAGACAGAGACTGGGTACACCAGAGTATCTGTTTGGCAGCTGCTTCTATCATTCTACAGTATAAATTACACCTCTTGAGTAAAAGTGACTGCAGCGGGGACACTTCTCATATCTTTTATTTGAACCAACCCATGAAAAACAAAAACAAACAAACAAATAAGTTTGTATTTAAATAGGTTTAATTAATTCCCACCATGTCAAATTCAGAAGACCTTATTTTAAGACTGTTAAGACTGTATTTCTTTTAAATGCAGTTTTTATTTCTAGAAATAAACCCAAGGACCTATGCAAAATGCATTAAGAGGGATTTTGTTCTAATGTTGACTACCAGTTGGGATTTTTGTAGGAATGTGTGTACGTTCACATTGCTAAAATTATTTTAATAAAATGTCTTACTGTTTTGCATAGTTTCTGGGCTGCCGCCTCACACAGTTCTACAGCTTTTTTTTTTTTTCTTAACAAACCTCATTTTCCCAACTAATTCTGTTATGTTAGGGATTTGTGCACAGAGTTGGCTAATCCCAGTATTTCCCTAGAGCTGCATCTAAGATATGGCCCACTCCCAGCACAAAAGTGTCTCCAAAAGCCCTTTCGCCCCCTTCAGCACTGATACACTCATTGGTCCTGACAATTTCACTTCAGCCATGACAAATGAGCTGATGGCTGTGATCAGATTGCACACGAGGACTGCTTTATCAAAGATGTATCATTAACTCTCATCACTGTCTTCTATTATGACTCTTTTGGTCAAATCTGTTGTGAAAATACAAGTCAGTTTAAAAAAACATAACCTAAACATAGCAACAAGCAAACTTCATTAAAAAGGCAGAAAAGAAAACCAGACTCAGACAGGATCAGAAAGAGACTAGCATTAACTAAATGTTTCTCTGGGGATTTAAGTAACTGTACTCAACCTCTGCCCCAGTGCAAACATAGCAGTTGACCGTCTTCTAAAGGTCCCCACCACCATCGTGGACTGCAAGAACTACTTTGCCTTTTTTAGAGAAAGAAAAATAAAGAGGCGGCAATAAAATATGAATAAAACAAAAGTCAACATCTTTTTTTTTTTTTTTCTTTTTGGTCTCTGAACTACTTCACATTTCTGCTCAGGTCCTTTTATCAAAATATGTTTCTTAAATTAATCCCTTAAAGAATGCAAAATTTTGCTTGAATTGCAGCTACATAATCATACTGTTTTCTGACTTGCATTAAAAACACTAAGAAAAAGTGCTGTCTGAAACGGTAATCTCTCAGTTGAATTCTGCAACCTTTTTGTCAAGTTAGAACCTAAGTTCCAGTTACATAGTTCTTGTTACATCTAGAGGGTTTGCAAAGTATATATTTGTTGTAACCTCTTCTAGCAATTCATCTGAGAACATACATCTAGCAGAGTCAACTGTAACACAACAGATCTTGGGAATGGATGTCATGCTTTGAGATAAAGTGCTATTCACTTTTGGACCATGCAAGAAGCTCTTTATTCCTGTTCTTATTGGCATCGGTTCCCCCTTACCAGAGTAAGAACAAAGCCAAGTGCTCGTGTGAGGTTTATGAATAAATCAGAGGTGAGCCACTTTAAGTGCTGCCCATGATTTCCTTGTTGACAGTGAGCACTTAAACAGGCTTCTATGGCCAGCAACTCCTGGCAAAACCTTAATGGCTCCTAATCTGTACCCTGCTTCCTTTCAGGAAAGAAATGACCCACCCCCATTTTTCTCAAATCTTCACCTTTTGGGCAACTACCGTCCCAACTTTTTTGGAAATTCTTGTTCAAGGACTGTCCCATTTCAGTGCCAAGTTTCCACATAACATAAAAATCACCATTTTATTCCTAGAAAACAAATGACAGCTAATAAAATATTATTGTGCTGTGCAGCCTAAGTAATTCCCAGACACTCTATTACACAAATCAGTGTTTCTTTAAATTTCATAGATTTTTAAATGAATCTAAAATATTTCTCATATATTTGCCTCCAATTATTAAAATAATGTAAAAAACACACTGAGAGTAGATTCAACCCTTTTGTTCAGCTACAGCCGAAACCAGGAACGTTTATAAATCACCGCCATTCTATGTAGTTTAAAAATGCAAAAATCCTCAAAATCTGTTTTTAAATAATGATAACATTACAAAAAAACCCAAACTGATATCAGCCAGTAAACTCAGTGCTGGTTCAAACAGCTTTGCTTCAGAAACGTTAACATTCAATTGTGGCAAGACACGAGGTGTTTCAATCTGTATTGTCTTTGATTCACAAACACACTCAGAGACCTATGCTTTACAACATTAAAGCAGCAGCTTTCGTGGAGAATACATTTCAACGTGGAATGAATTCTTTTATTTTTAAGGTCTCTCCTCCCTCCCCCCCTCCCCCCCTCCTAGTTTATTCCAGATGGCTAAATTGACTCTGTAGCAGCTGAGATATTGTCAGGCTCCCAGTTTTTGCTACATTTAAATAGTAATTTTTTTTACTACTCCATCGTCTCGTCTTGTCTTTCCACTCACCCAGGGAGAAACAAAAGAAAACAAACACAAAACAAAGGAAAAAAAACCCAACAAACTAAACCCAAACAAACAAATGAATGATTAAAGAAAAAAAAAACAAAAACAAACAACCCGACACTAAACACAAAAACAACAACAAAAAAACCCAACAATAACAAACAAACAAACAAACAAAACAACCAGCAAAACGGTTGTGACCTCCCC
>JANHGL010004446.1:0-14902 GCA_024611195.1 Ceyx melanurus | reverse complement strand
ATGAGATCATGGTCCTGAGATCGCACACAGATCTCTAGTTCATCCTGTTTGTTCCCCATGCTGTGTGCATTTGTGTAAGTAGAGACATTTGAGCGAGTTTGCAGTGCTCAAGAGCCTCCTGACTGGTACCAACCCTGAGGTAGCAATGGGGATGGCAAGAATGGTGAGGAGGAAGGAGCAGCAGACACATGATTAACTGACAGTGATCCCCATTCATCCATCCCCTGGGTCACTGAGCTGGTGAAAAGTAGAGGAACTCAGGAGTGAAGTTCATCTCAGGAAGAAGGAAGGAGTAAGCAGAAGGAGTTAAGATTTGGTTTTATTTCTCTCTCTCAATACTCCACTACAATTTATTGCCAATGAAAAAAAAAAAAACAACAAGATTTCCCTGAGTTGAGTCTATTCTGCCTATGATGGGTGAGTTAATTCTCCCTATCCTTATCTCAAGTCACGAGATTTCTCTCATTATTCTCCCCCTGTTAAGTTGAGAAAGGGACATGATAGAAAATCTTGGTGGGCATCTGGCATCCAGCCAAAGTCAACCCACCACACAGTTACATTGACAGTTGGACTTGTTGGATAGCTTGACAAGTGAAATGCTGGAGCTGAAACTCAAAGAACTTTTTATATTCATGTAATAAAGTACTAGATTAGGATCTTCTTCAAAGAAATTTAAACAGTAAAAGCAATGCCACTAATTTTGCATCAATACTAATTTTCTGTTTATCATCACTCCTTCAGAGCATTTTGAAGTAGTTTTCAATGTGTTAGTGACTGGCTGACAGCTTACCATGACAGCATGGAAACAGCTGCTCAATAGCTTAAAACTACAGACATGGGTTTAAGATTCAAAAAAAACCAACCAATCTGTGTATCAAATTATCAGCTATAAACATCCATTTCTATTTCAGCCTATGCACAGATGAATGCAAAAGACCTCTGGTGTTCCAATACACTGTTTATACTGATTAAATGCATTTAATTTCACCTCGTGCATCACATTAACATGATAATTGGTTATACAATGCTATAAATACTGTAGTCATCACAGTCTGCTCAAAGTAACATATAATTAAAAAGAGCATGCAAAGTAAACAGACCAGATTTTTGCTGTCTTGCTTGTGAATGGTGACAATTCTTCTCTCACTAGAGCCTTCTTGGCTTGCTTGTTTAATGCTGACATCAATTATATCAGGAAAATCACAGTATGTTTGTAAATCCTGTAATAAATATTAGTTATATGTCAGTAATAATAAAAATAGCAACTAAAACAATCCACCTATTTGCAGCATTAGAATTATTGCAAATCTGAACTTGTAAACAAGAAACAAAGAGGATCATAAAACAAATATTCTGACACAAAGAAAGGAGTTAATGAGGAACATTGATTAAAAAAATACCCAAGGATCCAGCAACTGTGAATGGAAATACTCATATATGGGTTGAGCATTTTTTTTGTTGTTGTTGTAGATACTTCTTTGCTCTGCACTGGTTGGTGAGGACTAATAATGGAACATTGTTATTTATCTTTGGGAGCTACATTTGTTTGTTTGGGGTTTTTTTGTCTTTTTTTTTTTTGAGAATTTCTTATTAGCATCCTGATTAAGGAAGTTTAGAAAGCTTGTTAACAATCAAAAATGTCAGGGCTTCATGCAGAGTGATACAAGCTGCAAAATCAAAGGTTCTCCCATCAGCCACAGTCATGAGTGACTTGGCAACTTAAAGCACCAATCCTCATTACATGGGAAATCTAAGACGCATTTTCCTTTGAAAGCAAGTTCAAGTAGTTTTTGAAGCTATGATAATCTGTTCCACATCCTTCAACCTTTCACAACTGAAATTACAATGGCATAAAAAACATACTTTGTTTTCAATGGAACTTCAGAAAGTAGGTTTATCAATCTAAAAATTATTCTTCCAAAGCAACAATATATCCTATTGATACAGCTGCAAGCATTCTCTAGTACATAAGCAGGTATAATAATCAAGGCTGTGAGACTTGGTGCATATCAGCTGGAATAAATCAGCTCCAATGGACTGAAGCCCCTGAAGCTCTATTTATTCATCTGGTTATTGGAAACATGAACTGGCAAAACAAATTTTTTCACCACCTACCCCACGTGTCATTCCTGCCTTTAAAATAAAAATTGTTTCAATTTAGTATCTTAATACAGATTCATCAGCACAGTTTTCTGAAACAAGAATTACGAGCACATTTACAAGACGCCTTATTTAATATATTTTCACAACCAATTTTTTGAACAGTTTCCTCACCAGTAAAACTATATCCAGCCTACACCATGTCTCAGTAAGTGGGATGATAAGACTATTAATTCTGAAAAACTAATTTGGCAATCTCTACAGAAAGTATGGTCATTTTAAACAGTACTCTTACTAAAGGTTTTGATTCTAGGCCCTAAGAGCAGAGCATGCATAAATGTTGCACATCTAAAACCAGGAACTAAAAAAATCTGACATTTATGTTTTAGCTCCTGCCAGAGCACTCAGTACTTGCAGGTAACTTAAGAAAAGTGGAGGACTGATACCTAACAGCTATGAATGATGTAATGGGACCTACTGTTAACCTACAAATATTCTAGGAACATAAAACATCTGGGTACATAATCAGATTTTTTTTTTTTAAGTATTACCAACAAAACCAGCAATTTTACAGTTTATTACAGAACTCTGTAATTATTATTTCTTTTATAGTTTGGGGTTTTTTTATGTAGTTTGTATATTATGCATCAAACAGGTGCAATTATTTTGGAAAACTGAAATGTGCTTCACTTTGGCTTTACAACTTTAGAATTTTACCGTTGGAAAATTCCCCCACTCTCAATGTATACTGCTGTAAGTTTGCATCAGATTCTGGTAAACTTGACAAAATGAGTACTCATGCTGGGAAATCACACACAAAATAACACTGATAAATAAAAATGTAACAGCACATGATTACTAGTACTTATTGGAACCACTTTCTAATACCTGAACAAGAGTATATGGACTCCACAGTCACAGAAATTTCATTTCATGTTTGCTAACTCAGACACTAGTAGGAATCTTAACTGTAGTGGAAAGGAGGTATAGGGAAATCTGCCTATTTTTAGGAGTCCTTAAAACCCTGCTTTCAAATTAATTGAGAAATTTATGCATTTTACCTATACTGCCCTGGGGCAGGGCTGTTACTTTTCCACATCGTTTTTTTTACAGTAATGAATGTCCAATACCGAATTTCTCATTTGTCAAGCACTGAAGTACTGCATGCCAAAGTACCGACTTTCTTCTAATATTTCAATAAAAAACTATTTTTGAAATCCTACACTGTTTAAGTCCATACATTCCTGTGAACCTCAGTTACACAGAAATTGTGTCTTCACTATAAAGTAAAATTTACCTACCAAATTTACCTGGGGTAAACCTGAACTTATAACAAAAGCTAAGAACACCGTTACATGGACAATTGCACAATTATTACAATTTAAAAGAACATAAAATTACCTGCTCTGCCAGAGTCTCACAGTTTTTAAGTTTTCCTCTTGAGCACTGAATTCCACCATTTCCAGTTATTACAATGGTTGCAAAACGTTCCTCTCCAGAAGGATCCCCACCAGGTTCTTTTACTTCAAAAACCTCTGAATAGAAGGCAGACTGAAGGGTTTCCAGATTTATAAGATACTTAAGTTTCAAGTTTCTGGCAGTAGCTTTGCATTGGCCAAACTGTTGTATAAATTTGCGGAACCTGTACCTTATCCTTTTTCGCGTCAAAATGTGGTAGTCTTGAATTTTTGCTCGCACGCATTTAGGCAAAAACATTTTGTAGCTGTGAATACACAACCAGCAAAAGACCTACTAATATTATCCGTTAAATCCAGCAAAGATAAACAGCTTTGTGCTAAACAAGTCAGTGGGAAAATACATTTTCCTCTAAACATAACCTTTTTTAAGATGTAGAAGAGCAAGGATCTTTTTTTCAAACTGCGGCATGCTCTTTCAAACACAGTCCTGTCCCCTCTTCTTTTTTTTTCTCCTCACTCAGTTTCAATGTATATTATGCATTTTCCATAAATCCAGACACATCTGTTCTAGTCATTACTGAAGTTCTGAGCTAAGGCAGCAGAACTTACACAGTTGCTTTTTTTGATGTAACAGCTGGAAAGAGGATACTGCATGGATAGCAGACAGGCTGAAAATTCAGATGGTAGAATACAGTACTGTGGTTCTCAGTAAGCTCCATGTCACAGTCCATATTCTACATCAAGGGGCAAAAGTACTTATGACCCAGCCAATTTAATGTTTTTTAACTCCTCTAGTAAGCTTTCAATAAAAGACAAAACATCAAGGATTAAATACTAAGTATGGACAAAATTAACTCAGCTGGAAGGGAAGACAATTAGGTTGACAAACTGAACTGAAACTCAAGCAAGTTCAGCAGAGCTATGCTCAAAATACTTAATGGTCTAGAGTACATGACATGACAGAAGGGAGCTTGATTTGTTTGTCATGGAGAAGAAAAAGGCTCAGCTAGGGTGTTCTACTAATTGTCTTCAACTAATGGATGGTTACTGAGAAGACCACATTAGACATGTGCAGTAAAAGAACAAGAGTCAACAAAGGATAATCAACATCACAGAGAAGAATTATTAGATACAGAGAAAATCTTCCTCAATGAGGGTTATCATATATAGGACAACACTGCCCAGAGATATTGTATGATCCCCATCCCTGGACATTTTCAGAACTTGACTGCATGAGGATCTGAGTATCTAACTTTGAAGATGGCCCTCACCTGAACAGGAGGCTGGATTTGATAACTTTCAGAGAGGCCTCTCCCAACTCAAATTATTGCTTAAACCCTTACCCACATGAGTAGCTGCTGCCTTAACTCTCATTAACAGAGCCAAATCTATCTACCCAAAAACATGAATGCCATCATGCTATAAGTTTTCTATTAATTTCTAGTTTACACTATAGGTAAGTTTATAGAATCATTATGTTAGGAAAAGTCATTTGCTAACAGTAGAGCATTTCTTCCAAATAATGTGCAAAAACACTGGTTTTAGATATCATATAGGTATGATACAGTTATGAAGTATGGAGTCACCTGACTGAATTGTAAATAGCCAGTGGGGTTTGGTCCTTTTCTTTGGCCACTCTCATCATATCCAGAACAGCCATTCCAAGGCATTCTTCTTGTGTTTCATGAGTAACTGGCATCTGTATCCATCCATCCAAAAAATCATCGCGCCACTAAGAAGAGCACAAGAAAGTAAATAAAAAACTGTACCGCTAATGCTCATCAATAAAAGTTTTGTGGGATGTGGTGGTATGTGCGCGTTTTGCTTGAGTTTTTGTTTGTTATTTTTGGTGGGGTTTTTATTTGTTTTGTTTGTGCTTTTTTTAGGTTTTTATTTTTGTTTTGGTGGTTTGGGTTTTTTTAAGACTGAATTCTTCTGAATGAACCCCACCATCCACAAAAACCTGCACATGTTCATAATGATTACCAGCTACATTATGTTTAGAAATTGTTTTCAGAGTATTTTCCTTTCAAATCTCATTAATGGGAGGATGTAGGTCTACATTGTGTCAGTTCAAAATTAAAGCCACACTGAAAGACTTCCACATGGTAGTGGCACAAAAAGGAGCTACACAACCTCACTGCTCTTCCTACAGCTACCATTCGAGCTTCATCATTTGCAATACACAATGTGACATGGCATTTGATTTTCATGTGGGCTTCAAAATGTCAAAAGAACTTACACAGTATCAGAAAAAAACAAAAGGAAATAAATACTAAACCTTTAGCAATCTCCATTAAAAAATAATCAAGCAAATCATACCTGTGCAAATAGGTATGACATGACAAGATCATCGAGAACAGGGCTCTCTGCACCTCGAAGAATGCCATACCGATACGCTCTGCTTGTGCCATTGCAATACCAGTGGGGAAAATAAAACCTGTTAGGAAATATTTCAGTAAACATCAATGGATACTTTTCGCTTACCAACACCAGACATTATTGCCTTCTAGACAAGTAACTAGTGCTGGCTGGTTTGGAGGACCAATACAAAGCCCCAGTTAGACAACAGAAGGATTTGGATCCACTTCTTGCTGTCTTAAAATACTACAACATTTAAGCAGGGTGATAATTTGTACTGGTAGGAACAAGGAGCTCTCCAAAATTACCCTCTCTGATCAGAATAGAGAATTGTGTGCTACTGTCTTCCAGTCTCCTTTGATACAGTTCTTAAAAGAAACACACAGGCCATATTATGCAATGTGAAAAACCAAAATCTTTTAAATAAGGAAAACTATGACTGTAGATTTAGACATCCTCACTGAAAAATCAGGTTAGAGAAAAATGGTTCTATTGCAGCCATGTGTCTCACTATACAGCGTAACTAACTGCTCTGCATTTCAGAACTGACACTAATTTCAGCAGGCACACAGAGATGAGATGGATATCATTACTATTATTTTTAGTTCTTTATTTTTGTTGTTTGTTTCTACAATCTGACATGGCAAACATATAGTATGTAGATAATTGGTAAAAATACTATTTAAACCCACCCCAATAACTGTTTCATTTATCTAGCTATCATCAGCAATCTGTCCATAACTTCATAGAGAAACTATGGTTCAACTAAGTATCTTTTTGTCTGAGTTTGCTCGCACAGTATTGCTTTACCATGAAAAGTGAGTAACATTTATTTAGATTACCTTATCCGATAAATTAGGGTGAGTCTGGTTGCTTCATCCACGTGAAAGATGTGATTTGGGGGATACCACATTCTCTCTGTTTCACTCATGAGTGCAAACATGTTATGATACACTGGCATGATACCTAAACACAGAACAGAGAAGCAAACGTTTAACGGCCATTGTTTTCACTAAGAATCAACCTGATTAAAAAGTGGGTTAAAAGCAGCATATTAGCACATGATCTTAAACTATTCCTTGTACTGCTCTATTGCTGTCACTAGCATTGCAGCAATACCCCATAACCTGCAGACTGTTTAAGCTGATTCATTTTCACATTCTTCCTTTATGTTCTCTGACTGCAGATTGTTTTCACCTACTTTTAACCTACTCTGTATTTACCTACTCTCTTTCACCTAGTATTTACCTACTATTTACCTACTCTCACTAGACTTCACTGTTAGATTGTAAGATTTCCTTGGTATGGCATTCCTTACTAATCTCTCAGTTTAGTAACAGCTACCTACAGTATGTAATCTTTCTCCTCACCTTTTCCAAAAACATATCTAGGTATTGATTTTTAGATTTTAGGCCAATAAATTAGAAATAAAACAATACAAAGAAAGTCATCATGACTGGGATGACCACCTGTCACTGACATTTCAGTAGCTTAGTTGAGAAGAAAACCAAACTTATATTGTTAACTAAGCAAAAATAGAAAAATACTTTTTACTTCTTTTCTTCTTTTTTTCTCCCAATATTTCAGGACTGCTTTAACGAGAATTAGCAAGAAATCATACTTCATCACTATCTATGGACATCAGCTGAACATCAACCCTTCAGCAGCACTAGAATTTTAACTTGTCTTTGGTGCTCCCGACTGAAAGTACAGCCTAGTTTAAGGCAGATGCCAGAGCACTACACTAAGCTGCAGTGTTTTGCAATCCTATAATGCCAATGCTATGATCTGGAAAGCAGGTTAAATGCCTGAGAATTGACAACAGAAAAAAAGATAAACTTCAACCACTGAGAAACATATTTTGAAGACAGGAAGAAATACAGGTCTAGAAGTCACAAAGCAAGATGAAAATTACAGTGTGAAAGTCAGTAAGTCATAACCAAATGAAATTTTGTTTACATTAAGCAAGACACTTTGTGGCAAAAAAAGGAAAAAATATTGAAAAAACAAAGACATGAAAGAAAATGACATTAAGAGACAAAAGCATTCTGAGAAAAGGCAAAGTATCCAAAACCCTATCTAAAGACTCGGAATCAAATAACCAATTTTCACATTAGAAACCATGAGAAAAAAAAATCCATTCTTTATTGCTATTCTGACAACTAAGTAACTACAGAATGGGGCAAACTCAAATTTATTTCAAGTGCAAGTAAGTCAATCAGTTAGAAACAACTATTCAGGTCCACATATAAAACTGCTTAATCTTGTGAATGAAAAAGTAATTCCCTCTTACAAAATGGGGTTTGTCTCTCTAGAGAGCCTGCAAGAGGGCTAAGAATAAGAGGTTTGTTGTGCTGATGTCAGAAAAAATAATCTGACACTTGTTTAAGCTAACCAAAATATACCAGAACTACAGGACCTAATACATGATTTTCTATGAAAATGAGTCACAGACTTACAGGAAACTACAGAAATTGAAAGGACCATGCACTTTATTGTAGTAAAAAAGAAACCAAAACTAAATAAAACCCCAAAGGAATAACCCTGAAGTGATCAGTAACTGAATCTATAAATCTAGGCTTTGCAACTTCATGGTGCAGTAAGGTATTAGATCCATAGAAGTTTGAGAAATGTCAATCTATCTCCATTTTAGAGTTAAAGAGAAATCTGCCCCATACAACCAAACATGGCTCTCATTTGATGTGTGAAACAGGATCAACCCTATAGACCACTTGTCTATAAAGCAGCAACAACAGGCTACAGTTTTCAGGTCATGTGGTGCTGTATCCTAAGTAATTTCAGATCACTTACAGTATATTAGCATGTGAACCACCAGCCTATTTCAGGAATTTTTGGCAGATGCTGAACACCATTCAAGACAATGCTGAGTATTTACCTACTCTCACTATTTTCCCTGTTAACAATCCCATGGAAACACATCGAACAAGAAAAAATTTCTAAGTCGTATTCTTGAATTCAAATGTTAAGCTGTCATATTTCACCAAATACATTACAAACACCACCACCCCATGGCTAAAAAATTAATGAAACCAACCAAAAAGACCCTGCAGATATTTCAAGACAGATCACAACATTTCCATTCTGAAACTTTAACTATGCAAGGAACAGGACTTTGCAATGCCCATTAGAAATAAAAAATATTGGCATTAACAACAATAATTTAAAAAATCCTCTTCGCTGTGTTCCTATATCTGAATAGTAAACTCTGCACTCATTCATTCCTCATACTTTAGCATTTATAATTCTGAGCAGTAACTTGTACATTTCACTGCCAATGCGCATTGACACATAGATCATGTGTTTTTTTCAAAAAAGGAGCGACACTTTTTTTCTTTCCCTTAAGAATTATGCATTTGTGACAGCATATTGCTACACTTGAAAAAGCTTAACAATTATAAAAACAGAGCAAATTCCCATATTAAAGGCTTGAAAATATTTCCGCAAGTGTGACAAAAGCTGAAAGGCCAGAAACATCTCCTTTCATGTAGTTCTTACCAACAATATTATTTGCAGGGACTTTTCAAGTACATGCTAACTCCAGTTATTTTCTCCAGAAACAACAAAAACCAAAGGACTGGGGGTGGATGTAGGGGGGAATCAAAGACTTCTGATGAAGACTAGATATGTCAACGATAAAAAGTTCTGAGAATTTTATTTTCAAGATAAATGCAAGAGCAGAAAAGCTGTTCAGAACAGGTACTTAAACACATCCACTATACTAACCATGCTATCAAATCAACTGTTGATTAATTAGGACAGGAGACAGTGACTCAGACATAATAAAGCAGAACTTCTCTCCCCTTTTCCTCTAGGGTCTATTAAGTATTTTTTCTGGACTACTCTGAAGACAAAAACATGACTATTTATTGGCAATTATTTAGTACGTAAGGCTAAATAAAGGAGTCTTATTATGCTATACAGAGCATCAAGTAACATTATGAAAGGCTGCAACATAGCAGAAGTATGTCTCAAACTTCTACACCAAAACAAAGAGAGTCGTTCTTTCCTTCCTTCCTTATGATTCCAGAGCTCTAGATCCAGACAAGTCACACTGTTTCATTTACCCTCAAAAAGCTAATGAAACGCAGGTTTTCTGGTTTTCCTCCTTCATAGAATCACAGAATGTTAGGGGTTGGAAGGGACCTAGAAAAATCATCTAGTCCAACACGCCTGCCAGAGTAGGAACATCTAGACTTTTTTTTTTTTAAACCTTAAAACTCTTTTATTTGTCAAAAGGCTGCTTTACATAGAAAAAGATAAAAATCAGGGGTTGAAAGGACCTTGAAACAGCTTCCAAGGCTGAGATAAAGGGAAAGGGAAGGGGAAAAAGACACTAAAATCAACACTAGAAAAAGAAATGGAGGGAAAAACAGGCAAGGGGAAAGAAATTTAAAAGGGTAAGATGTGACAGGGCTGAACCCTCTTGAGCCTGGTCCTGCCACTGCAAAGGGAAAAAAAAAGTCCAAGGAGGAGGAGAAGAGAGAGGGAAGGGGATGCAGAAGAGAGGACAGGTCAATAATAATACTCCTTTGTTGGTATATGTTTATGTTAGGTATACACAGTGTGTTTTCAATAGGTAATGCCTCTCTCTAGAACAAAAATTAAAACCACTATGAAATGTGGAAGCCATGTGTCGTCTACAGTAGAAATACCATCTTATGAAACTGTCAATTAAAATATTAAAATAAAGTGACTAGACTTATACACATGAAAGTATGTAATTAGTTAATTACAAACAATTTAAAAGTTTCCAATTTTTGAATTGCAGTATAAACATTAGTCAGTTCTCATACACAAGTGTCAAGTAAACTATCTAAAACTTAAAGCACATACCAAATAGAAAATTGCTTGTCTTTTCTTACACAATATTATCCTTATCCTTGATATAACTGGAGTCTTACTGAACTCTGACACCACATTCAATGTCACTATCCTGTCAATGAAAGGTTGTCCAGGTAGTTAATCAAAGAACATATTTTTTTTTCTTGGCAAAACAGAATCACCTAGAGTTCTGACTAATTCATTCTTCACTTTTTTTTGTTTTGGGTGGGAGGTGGGGTGTTGCATGCAATTTTCAGGAAAGGCTATCACTTCAGAAGAAGAACAAAACAAAACCTCAAACAACTAAAAAACACACCACACCCTTCAAAACCCACAATGGGCAGTTACAATCAATGGTAACTCTGAGCCTTGTGAACTTTGAAAATTCAGCATGCTAAGGATAAATCTGCTTCAAGCTGTCTAGCTACTAACAAGGAATCTCCTCAGAACCACACAAGCTATGAGGTGCCATAGATCATCATGATCACCACATTATACAACAGAGACACTCCCTTCAAAATGTTCAATTGACAGCAGACACTGTCAGTGCTTAGTCACATTAAGTATTTTGAAACAGTGTTTTGACTTGGGTATAAATAAAAATTTTCTGCTATCTTCAAGCTTTCCAGGAGGCACCAGCAGTTTCAAGATAAGTAACGTGGATCTTACAATCTATTTGCAAATTAGATTGGCAAGACTTAAAAATTCCTAGGTGAAATTTCAGGATGTCAATGCTAAAGAAACAAAACAAAACAACAACCAAAAAAGACACACAGAAGCCAACAAATCCAAGGTCTTTTGTTAAATGCTAGCTGCATGTAACTAAGCAGTCCTGTGAAGTTTAGCAAACTGGTTCCCTCTTGTGATCCTAGTTTAATTTAAAAGTTACGATTTCAGGGTTTAACAACCCAAATAGTAGAGGACACGAGAAGAGAGGAGAAATCAGAACAAAAGTCTGACAGAAACTATATGAAGTCAAATACACCCTACAGAAATTGGAGGTTCTTATACACCAACATGGACAAGTCATGGCAGAAATGCAAGACACTGAACTGCTCTTTGGTTGACCTCACCAAAATATTCTTCAGTGTGCTATTTAAAATGTTATATTTAAACTCACTACTTCTGCATACTTCACTACCAATTAAGATTTTTCAAGAATACAGCACAAATATTTGGCTAACACCAAAGCAATGCTTTACTTGTAACCACTTTAACTGTGATTTACAAACTCACCTACTGTAATATAAAACTATCCTCACTTTAATTCAGCAACAATTTGAATTATACATACAAGTGATGCACATTTTTTTACTCATTCAGTCAGCAGAATAAATCAACAAATTGTTAGCTTAAAAATTAAAAAATATTTTTCCATGTAATACTGGTCATATGTATAATGCATTATTCTGGTAAGTTAAAGCATACAGTCCACAGCTGTTTTGTTTTCTGTTTGTCTGGAGTTTCATTACTTTGTCTGATGATGAAACCTCTTAAATCCACTCAGAAGAGAATGAGTAGTGTATTTTTGCTAACATATTGGTAGTTGTACTAAGACAGGATACAAAATATCCTCCTGTATATACATACATCCAAGACTCAAATTCAAATTCTTCATATGTTGCCAGCAGTCTGTATCAGATTTACCTACACTAGAAAAATTGATATTATTTTCACTTTCAACTGCTATTTTTAAATACAGCTTTCTAGTTTTTTTTTTATAATTTTCAAGTAAAATAAAAATTATAAACACAGTTTATAGTTAATCATTAACCAATTAACATTTACTTATTCTGTAAAATACTGTATCAGCTTGCTTTACCACTCATATGCATTGCCTCTGCTGGCTTCTGTGAATCAGTACAACTACTTGTGTTTTTTACAGCCTTGACTGCTTGAAAATTTTATAAACTGATTGTAAACACATTAACAACAGCTTAAAAGAGAAATTTCATTCAAGATGAGAAAGGGAAGAAAATGAAAGGATTTAAGATGATGAGTTGAGAATACATGTGTCTGATACTGAATTCAGAAGACATCTAATAATGAATTCTGTAATCTGTACTGCAGTTTCTCCATGAAATTTCATTTCCACCCTCAGATAGTTCCTCTTATACCACTTCCTCTCTTTGGCTGAGTGTAAAGACTTCCCTTGGTTTTAGTGCGACATTTAGAATTTTTTACACAGAAATTAACATGCTAGTTGACACACAAGAGCTGATGACACTAACTAGTTAAACTTTATTCCCACACACTTCATTTATTCTCGCATTTCTTGTTAGAAAATATGGTATTTAGTTTCACATTCAGAAATAGAAAAACTACAAAAATGTTCATAATTATTAAATTTTTCCCAAAATGGAAAGTTGTTAAATAAAAAAAGTTGCATAGCTTCTGCACACATGCCTCAAATGGGCATGCAAATACAGAACAATACTTAGACAAACTAATATTTATGTAGCTAATGCATGCCATATACAATGGATCTAAAGACAAGTCAGTAAAGATTGCAAAAGCTTCCATTGTTTCAACTGTGTAAAAGATACATAAGAGTGTATCTGAGACTGATGATGGTTGACTATATCCAGTCCTGCTTGCCATGAACTCAGTCATACCTGGTTGCATCCAGCTCTGCTATCAACAAAGTCTAACAATTGCTCAGATCACAGTGAACTACATTAACAATTACCAAGTTTGCTGCATTTTGGATATGCCTACTACCTGAACCACTCTCTTCTTCATAAAGTATTCTGATTCATAGTTAAGCCCTGAAAGACAAGTCTTGCTAACATAATTTGACTGTCCAGGCTTCACAGACCTGCATGTTCTACCATATAACCACAAAACCCAGAAAAAAACCAGGAAATAAGAAGTGGTAGCTCATTATTTAAGCACTAATAACCAATCTGAAAGACAACAGAAACCTACAACCATTTCAGTCTTTTAGAATGAAATTTCTGAAGGATTAAGACATTTAAAAAGAAATACAGTTACAGATTCCTTAGAAAAAATAGTTGTATAATACTGCCATAGCAGCTGTCATGCAGAAACCACTCTTCAGAGGGCTTTGCTTACCTCAGCTATGCAAGGATAAAGGCTCAACATGATAAAACATTTTATTTATACAAGTAAGTATAAGTTCCTACTGATCTAGAAACTGATCTAAAACAAGAGAAAAACATAAACCCAACTTGTTAAGAAGTACTTTTCATGCAGAATTATTTTTAGAACAGTCAAGTATAAAAGGATACATACATGAGATTGGTAGTAGCCATACTACCAAAACAGAAAGTGCTACCCTAGAAAGCTAGAAGCCTTGAGAAGGATTCGTGAGGTCTGACAAAACAAGCAGTAGCATATAAATCTTCAGATGTCGTCACAGGAAACAAGATTAAATAGATTTGTAGATTAGCAAGAATTGGATTTAGTAAATTTGCAATGTAGGTGAGAATATCATATATGGCCTGGGTGGAACATGTTCCTGGGAAACTGGTGAAGGTTCAGAAGACAGCCAAAACTATTTTAAGTTACAACATTAAAGCTAAAGAAATTAATCAGTTTAGGTATTCATTTTGATAGAATTTAAAAGATAATTCCATTATGCCCCATAAATATCTCTCTACGGTTGCTGATGGGGAAAGAAGAAAAACATAACTTAAATATCTGAAAATCAAAGCAAGGAAAACTCAAACTGGAGAAAATGTATACAGATAAGCAATAACAGTAGAAACTGCTAATCAAACTAGCAACCTAGTTACTATTCCAAGGAATTCAGACTAGATTGGGAGATCTGAAACCACTACTCCTTATCCTATCAAACTGAAAAGAGGAGAGATTTTAGGGTAGATAGTAGGAAGACACTTTTTACTGTGAGGGTGATGAGACACTGGAACAAGGTTGCTCCGAGAACTGTAGATGCCCTGTCCCTGGAAGCATTCAAGGCCAGTGTGGATTCAGCTTTAAGCAACCTGGTCTAGGTCTAGTAAGAAGGTGTCCCTGCCCATGTCAGAGAGTTGGAACTAGATGATCCTTAAGGTGCCTTTCAACTTGAACCATTCTATGCTTTTCTATAAGGTAAGCTGTAACTAACTCCTTCATTAGAAAAGTAACTGGAAAATTTGTGTCCAGATGACTTGCTATTGCCCTATTAAAAAAAAAAAAAAAAAAAAAAGCAGCCTAAA
>JANHGL010004444.1:76847-102170 GCA_024611195.1 Ceyx melanurus | reverse complement strand
CCCCCCTCAGTCTCCTCCAGGCTAAAGAGCCCCAGCTCTCTCAGCCTCTTCTCATAAGGGAGATGCTCCACTCCCTTCATCATCTTGGTAGAAAGTAGAAGAATACATTACCTTTTCTTTTGTTATTTTTTTGTTAATTCCAGTGGGTAGTTTTTAAGGCTTTCCTCTCTATAGTGCATGAAGATAAGTAAATATGCAATGCTGAAAAAGATGTGCCATTAAGCATGGTATAATGGTAGGTTTTTAGGGTTTTTTTGTTCTTTTTATTTTTTTTTTTTATCAGAAGGTCTCCATTGACATTTCGTTATATACTTTTCTTTAGTTTGGTCATCAGAAGATAAATTTTAAAAACATAACATGTCTCAGATTGCTCTTTGCAGATATTTGGCCCTAGCATGGCTATATCTAATAAACTTAGACCTAGTTTATGCCAGGGGACACATGTTACATAAACACTAATGTCAAAACATCATGTTCTTAATTTCTGACTGTCCATCTCAGTGGAAATTAATGGTAATAATTTGATGATCATTAGTAGTAATTGCACAGTTTGGAAACTATGGAAGTCTTATAAAGATTTACTCCTCTTATATTAGGACACTGCTTAAACAATGGTTTGTGTGATACTAATTCCAAGAATTAACGTCATAAAATAATATTAGGCCTGGTTCAGTAATCTTTGGCAAAACTTCTTACTTGTCATGATAAGAGCTTTTATCAGAAAAGAGGCTGCTGACGTTGATCTACTGGTTTAGATCATAAGATGAGGTTGAATAAGATGTTTTAGTGAAGTGCGATTCTGTGCATGAGTTGAGGATTTAATCCAGTATTTCAAATAGTATACTGTAATACTGCATGTTAAGAAAAAAATATTTTTGCATTAAAACTTCTAGATCTAGGAGGTATGGAAAGTAGATCTCTTTTAAGTATGAGTTTTCTATGTGAATATAAATAACTCATTGATATTAATATAAAGTGCAGTAAATGTCCTATACATAAGTATAGTTGATAAATTAGAGTTTGTAATTTTTAGTCATGTATTAAATGTGTCATTAGAGATAAAAATTTCCACTCATGTACAATTTATGATTTCCACTTGTGTGATTGTATTTTAAGTATGTAACACTAGACCAGCCAATTTCTGTTCATGATCATTGATTTGCACTTTGAAGTACAGTAATATCCTTCAGCATAGCAGCATATACTTCAAGATCGCATACATATTTTAATGATTACAGGACACGAAGGCACCACTGAATTACTGAGCTTCATTTTTATTACCACAGACACATTTCTGTAGAACGTCAACTATATTGAGAAATACTTGTTACTTGGTAAATGGCTGGTTTACAGCATAGTGAGGATTTGAAATGTCTAGGTTTATGACAGTCTTTTTGGCAAGCCTAAGTAGGTGACAGTCTCTTCCACACGTCTTTCTAGGTCATCGAATGTGCCTTGTATTGCTCTCCTGCTTTGCTTTTGGGAGGGTTATTTTGGTTTTGGTTTTGGGTTGGGTTTTTTTTGTTTGTTTGTTTTAGTTTTAGGTGTTGTTTTGTTTTGTTTTGTTTTTAATGTGATGTCAGACATGGGACTGTGCTTATAGTCAATAGCTTAACTTAGTATTTTTTTTCTGTTCACATCTGACTCCCATCTCCCTACTTGAAGCTACCAGGCAATCTGTAACACTACTGCTGCTTCTTTTGTTGGATTATCATAATCCCTGGGTTATTATTCTAGGCTGATGTAGGAGTGTGAACCTCAGAACCACAGCAAGACCAGTGCAAGGAGAACATGGGGCTTCAGATACTTTAAGCACAGTGTGGTGATGACTGCAGCAGAGCTGGGAGAATACTGCAGCCCTCTTCCTGCCACTGTTGTCCTGCTTAGAGTCATAGAGTGTTTTGGGTTGGAAGAAATCTTTCAAGGTCACCTAGTCCAACCCCTAGTCCAACCCCCTCTGCAATGAGCAGCAACATCTTCAAACGAGATCTGGTTACTCAGATCCCTGTCCAAACTGACCTGGAATATCTCCAGGACTGGGGCTTTTACCACTTCTGAGAAATGTATGCCAGTGTTTCACCACCCTCATTGTAAGAAAAATTTTTCCTTGTATCTATTCTGAATCTACCCTCTTCTACATTAAACCATTAGCACATGTCCTATTGCAAAAGGACCTAATAAAAAGTCTGTCTCCAGGCTCTATGTGAGATCCTGTCAAAGTTCATGCAATATCCCACTGAGCCTAAACCATGCTTAAAATATAAGTGACCATTTCAGACATATCTTTATATTCCAATTGAGGACTGTAAGCAAAAGTGGAAAGGAAGGGGTGAGTCAGTGTGAAGGAGTCATGCAGATATTTTACTAGTCCCTTTCCTTTTTGAGGTTGTGTAATATGTACAGTTAAGCGCAGTTTCTTACATAATGCTGGGGTGGAGGAAAACACTGGGAGGCTCTGTGAAGGGCCTGAACCTGGTCCTGTTGCACTCTGACAAATCTACATGTTTTGCATGTGTATGAAGAGACTAAGGCTTGTAGTTTACAGTGGCATTGATTTTCTTTCCATCTCAATCTTACATTTTCCACCTCATGTTGAGTTTCTTTCTGGACACTTAACCACACTGCTGATTACTTGCAGCAGCATGAAACCATAATACTGACAATTTATGACTTCATGCTAATGAATGACTTCAGAAGTAGGTTCCCATTCAGAATATATATTTGTGCCGTAGAAGAGAAGTCACTTTTTCTGCTATACTTTTGGAATTTCTTGAATTGGCATGAAGTGATTTGCAGTAAGCCTTATGGAAATAGCCCTGTGTTTTTCAGATATTAAGTGCTTCAGAAGATGTTCTGGGTTCTTTCATGTGGTTTCTCTTGTATTTACTATAGTGTTGATGCAAACCACAAACTCTCACAAGCTACAGTTTAGACAACTTGATGTTCACTCCCAGTACTTCATAAAGCTTGGTAACCTTATGGTTTTAGTAGTGTTTACTTGCTTGTACCAAAAAAATGTAGGAAACAATTATATCACTTCATGTGGAACTTAGACTCTGACAGACCTTGAAGTAAGGACAAAAACAAGAGGCAAATTCTTCTGTATTTGGTGATAGCTCAGGTCTGAGATTTAGTTAAACTTCCACTCCGCAATAAACATCCACAAATGCAAGATCAAATGATTTGTTATCCCAAATTCTTCACAATTTTAGTTGTCACTAGCTGCTGTCATGCCCCCATTTCCCCTTGGAACTGAAATCCACATTGCACAAAGGTAGGAGATCCTGTTCTGCTGTTGTAGTGTCAATTCAGAGCTTACTTAAACTGCTCTCCAAATAGCTTAAAGTTTGAATCCTTCCTTCTGGTGCATGCATGATACAGTGCAAACTGTTCGAAACTGTTCTTTCAGTGGGTACCATCTCCAAATTATAAGTACCACCTCTGAGAAGAAAGGATAACTTTGCCCCAGTGGTACCTCTAATAGTGAACCGAGTCTTTTGTCAAAGCTTCCTTATTACTACCTTTATGGTGGTCGCTATGGAGGAGAGTTTAGAAGATGCTGTGGTGATTAAATGAATCAATTTGCAATATCCTCTTTGCTGAAGTTGAACTGCTGATGGAAAAGGCTTCATTAAGTTTTGTTTCATGGCAAGAGCATCAGTCTGCTATTTGGAATATTTTGGGGTTTTTTTCAGCTAAAATATTTGGTCTCAAAGGATTGTTCCCTTTCATGTATGACAATTGCATATGAATAATAAATTATCTTTTAAGTATTTAGACATTTCACCATAATGAAGTAGCTGAAGTATTGCTTTAGCACCTAAGAAATGTGAGGTCACTTTTATGATACATGTAGACACTGAGACAACACCTCCTATAGACAGGCCCTCTTGTGCAGAACAAAGTGGAGGGTTAGTTTTGGACATAGTTTTCAGGACAAGACACAATTCCGAGAGATGTTCAGGACAGGGGCCAAACTTAACTCTTCTGAATCACATTATAGCTTGTTATTTGGTAAATGGTTGGTTTACCAAATTAGAAAAGGTGCTAGAGTTAGTTCCTGTGAATTCCCCCTTGGATGCTGTGCATGTTAAAGAGCAGGGAGTCTTTAGGAGGTTCTGGGAACTGAATACTGCTCTCTGTGGTTCCTGTCTAGTGATTTCAGTGACGCAACCACAATTATTTTCTTCACTGAAGTCACTCAGGCAAATAATCCATCTTAATTTCTCTGAGATTTAGGACATCATTTTGTTGGAAGTGATGAAACAATAAATCTTAGTCCACTGAACTCAGGCTCTTCAGGCAGAGAAAAAGCATTGCCTGGTCTGTATATGTCAGTCTTTATTGATAAAGTTGACACAGATTTCATTCCTTTCTCCATCATTCCTCCTGACCCAGCACCATGGGTAGGATGCTCCTTTCTGTCCTGCAGTTCCTCTTCAAGCATCCATAATTGCTTTTGGAAATAATTAAAAAGCCACCTGTTATTAAAGTTTAATATGAAGATGTTAATCTGCGTTGTGAGAAGTTGACTGTCTGTGTAGGAAGAATACTAACTCATCTGCTTCTGTGACCAGTGCAACCTTAAATATTTTAGATCAATGTTCTTGTACTTTACTTATATCTATAAAACTGTCCAGGACCTCATTTGTCATTCAAAGACATATATATCCTGGGCTTGGTGCTTGTTGTCTTTTCAGATTAATACTGTTTTATCACTGAAGTTGTCCTTTGGAGACTTTTTTTAATTAACACACACAAGGTACCACACATATCCCAAGATACTCTTGTTGATACTTAGATATGGGTAACTTGCAGAAATTCTTGTTGAGTTTGCCTCTAAGTTGTACTCTGCATATCCACTGATAAATAGTTTCACAAGATAAGAGAGGTGTCATGGAAATAGCACATATAAAGCAAAAAATGAAAACAACAAAAAGCCAAGAATCCAGCCTTCAGATTCCAGGGTTTATGAAATACCTACTTTATGTTAGCATGAGTGGCTGTTTCTTCAGATCCTCCGAAGAGTTTTGGCTCTTCATTGTATGTCTAGATCCTAGTTTTAGTAGCAAGTAAGCAGATAGTTTATATCTGCAAGAGGTAATTTTAACCTTTGTTTGAAACTAGGCATTTTCTTCTGTACTATAATGTGTTTTTACCTCACTTACTTCAGGGCTGCATAACAATCTGCTTTTAAATCTCATTGAAGTAGAAGCTGGAGGAGTCCGGTAACAAAAAGCTCCCAGAAGTTCTGTTTTTTGCAAGGATGGTTAGTTTCAAACAGGTCACATCAGAAGGATTTGTAGTGTGACAGCTTTCATCCTTTCTTTCCACATACAGTTTTGTATTAGTAAGAAAAGTCCAGAGAAAATTGAATTCTCTGCTTGCATACATGGTTAGTCAAATCTTTGCTATGTCATTTATGGCATGAGTCAAGTTAGGGGGACACTAAAACTGTGTTTTCCAGTAAGTCAAAGCTGTGTTTTGAGGAGGAGAGAGGACAAGTTTGCATATGCAGATAGTCAGATCTGCAAAAAAAAATCTATATTAACATTACTGAGGAATAATTTTTTGTATGATTGGTATTAAAATTAAAATTCTAGAAAATAATAATAACTCCACGCAGAGAAACTCTTAAATCCATTAATAATTTCAGAATAGGTAGAAGAGTTACATTAAAGAGCTTTCTGGATGTATGTGACAGATTTTAGTGCTGTATCAAAATGTCTTAGATACGGGATTCTAGATATAGAAAATGTCTATACATTTTCTGACAAGGTTTTTGTTTTGTTTTGATTTTTTTGTAGATTGAGATTTCTTTGTTAGTTTCACAGCTCTTAAATCCATTTGGTATCTGGATTTAGGCATAATGGGATTACAAGATTATAGAATCATAGTATTGTTTTGGTGAGAGGAGACCTTTAAAATCAAGTTCAACTGTTAATCCAACACTGCCAGGTCACCACTAAACCATGTCACTCAACACCACATCTTTCAAATCCCTCCAGGGAGGGTGACTCCACCTCTTTCCTGGGCAACTTGTTCCAATGCTTGACAACCCTTTTGGTGAAGAATTTTTTCCTAATATACAAACTAAACCTTCTCTGGCACAACTTGAGGACATTTCCCCTTAGCTATCACTTGGTAATTGGAAGAACAGACTGACCCCCACCTCACTACACCCTTCTTTTGGGCAGCTGTTGAGAGCAAGAAGGTCTCCCTGAGTGTCCTTTTCTCCAGATTAAACAATCCCAGTTCTTTGAGCCACTCCTCAGAAGACTTGTGCTATAGAGCCCTCACCAGTTCTGTTGCCCTTCATTGGACATGCTTGAGCCCCTCAATGTCCTTGTAGTGAGGAGCCCAAAACTAAATGGAGGATTTGAGGTGTGGCCACACCAGGACCAAGTATAAGGGATAATCACTTCTCTAATCGTGATGGCCACACTATTTCTGATACAAAACAGGGTGCAATTTGCTTTCTTGGCCACCTGGGCACACTGCCAGCTAATATTCAGATGGCTGTTGACCAACACCCCCACATCCTTTTCTGCCAGGGGTTTTCCAGCCACTCTTCCCTAAGGCTGGAATATTGCATGGTGTTGTCATAACCCAGGTTCAGGACCAAACACTTGACTTTGGTGAACTTCATACCACTGGCCTTGGCCCATAGATCCAGCTTGTCCAGATCCCTCTGTAGAGAGTCACTACTTTCATATGATGCCCCTGATCTGTACATTTACATTTTTGGGCTTGATTCCTTGTCAGAAAGCTTTCAGCAAATGATACATGAGTATAAGTGATGTCACAAGTAACACATTAGTTTTTGTAAGAGAAAAACAGTGTTTTGTAGAGCCAAGGTTGTCTCTATTCCTGGATAATCTAGAGTTGATTTAAAATCAGTGAAGTTATTAACAGTTTAGCAGTAAGGTTTTATCTTTAAGCTTCTTTTAAGCAAGCAATTTTGTACTGCGCAAGGAGCAAAAGTGAAGGTAATGGAGGAACACATGTCCTGCACAGTAAACTTGAGAAATAAACTATCCACAACAGGAAAAGCCTAGGGGCCAAACTCTGAAATACTTCATAAAAAATTTGAAAAGTTGTTGGAAACTTGCCTGAGTAAAAAGTATGTAAGGACACGAAGAGCTAAGTTCATAGTCAAAGATAAATAAAATAAAACCAAAATCTAACATGATGACATTCTAATGAGATTTGTTAAATATCTTGTGCAAATGGTTACGAAACTTGTCTTTATGAGATGATTTACAGAGCATTTAGGGAAGTGCAGAGACTGTGAAGTATCTTGCTGGCAATGCTAAAGAAATCCCTAGAGCTTGTCTGCTTTTCATAGAAGTAGAAAATCTAGCAGCTGTTTGACAAAGAACTTAAGTAAAACAAAAATAGAATAGATTAATATTTCAGATGCCTTTAGTACTTCCTTAGACTTGTTTATTTGGTTTGATTAGGTTTTGGGCTTAATAGTTTTAGGAACTCTAAATTCAAAAATTACAGAAAGCTGTAAACACAAATTATTACATTCAAATTCTTCTCTGGATACTTTAAACAGAAGGTGTCAGATTTGTCTCATGAGCAAGTTGTTTTTCTGATATTATGGAAGTAAAATTACAATATATAATAAGCATTTACTGACTTAAGCAGGTGTTGGTGATCCAACTTGAAAACCTGTCAATTCTTTGATGGTTCTTTTCATGAGCACCTCACACCACTGGGAGACAGTTATCACAATTCTGGAAATGGATCATTGTTTCTGCTCAGAGATGATGGAGAAGGAGCCTTTTGTGCCATTCAGTTTCCTTGATTTCTTTTTTCAGTAAAAAAAGCTTGTGACCATCCCATAACATTAGATTTGTTTTTTTCCCTATCTAGCAACTTGAAATGTGTAAATTGTATAGACTAAGTATTGCTAGGATTGAAACATTTTTGCAGTGTTATCAGGAGTTGGTATTGATGATCACTATAGGTTTCTTCCAGCTTGTGCTCTTCTATGATTCTATGGTTCTATGAAGTGTAATATGTGTGCTGGAAGGAAAGTATAGCACGTTTTTTACCTTGGTTGGGCTGAAGAGGTAAAGAAACACTGACTAGTATCTAGAAGTGTATAATTGTAATGCATTCATAGCAGCCATAGAATAGCAATTGGTCTGTTACAGGTGTATAGGAAACAAATTATTTTCATATTATTTATTCAACAATGGATGTATTTTATGCAACATTTAATGTAGTTTACACTTACAGCTATTGGTCTGCTTACATTCTGAGATCTCTATTACAGTAAAGTTTTGTGTTTTCTTGCACTTCCAGAGTGAAATCAAGGAACAAGTGCCCATAGACTGAGAATAAAAAAAACAAAAAATTGTTGTGAACTCTGAGAGTAATTTAGCAATTGAGACTGCAGTGAATGTAGTATCAAATGCTGCACTGCAGACTCAGAGGAATTGATGGGTGTGGGTTTGTGGTTTATGTTACAGAAGAATTTTAGACTCCAGATGACCAGAATGATCCTTCTTGGCACTCTGGCTGACCAGTGATGCATCCTGAGCATCCCACAGTGCTATGGTATGTTTTTCCACTAGCTAGACTGCAGGTGTTTGTGGTTGTACAAGAACTTTAAGGGAATGGACAGAGAAAGGGAAAAGTGTTTGGGATATGTTTCTGCAGCTGGGCTGCTTGAAAGGAGTCATCTCTGCAATTGGGGGCTCTGGCTGAAGCAATGAGTATTCAAGGGTTAGGGTTAGGTGGTCTTGCCTTGATCATCCAGACACCCTTAATACTTAAATCTTGTTCTGTGGTTAGGATTTCCCCATGTTCAGAGATGTTAGAATGTCTGCTGATGTCTGCCAGTTAAATTAGTTTAACACTAAGGCCAAGTCTCTCAACAGCGAAATTTTAGATTAAATCAAATCTTTAAAGTAACATGAAACAGAAAAATAAACTGAACAATTTTAGAGAATCTCTGGGCCTTTGAGGCAGAGTTGTGTATAGAAGAGTAACTCTTTAGATTGAACTTTTTTCCTCTGAAATTTGCTTCTTATGGGATTTGTTAATTAAAACAAGGGTATTCCCATGTCACAGAGTTCACCTCCTGTGAGTCACACAGAAATCTAACTACTATTTTTTGGCTACCTTTGTATAACATGCCTGTGTTTGTCATCACTCCTCTTCATTTTCTAATGTAAGGATTAATCATTTTAGGAATGTTTATATCAGTTCTGTATGAAGCCAGACAAATTACAACTTACTGATTTCCAAGATTCACATTTTCTTGTCAGCTCACAAAGTTGAAAACCTTTTACTTCTTTCTTCCCCTCACCCCATGGCAGGGAAAATAAATCAGTCATAAGTCATCTTCAGTTCTTTTTTTTTCTTTTCTTTTTTTTTTTCTTTCTCCCCAATTCTGCCTCTTTTCCAAATGTGCTCAGTCTTTAATGTGTTTTTCTTGATCTCTTTAAGGGTTTATCTGAGTCTGGAGCAAGGATGGGCTGATGAAACTGGGTTTGTGGTGCAGCTGGTTCATTCAGGCTAGCAGTCAGGTAGAGAGGCATGGAAGCAAATCAGCAATATTTAAAGTCCCTGCCAGGATATCTGCAAATTCCTATTAGGATCATATTGTGACTTTTTGCCCAAAGCAAAAGCCTTATTTGAAAGAGTTTCCTTTTATTTAAACTCCACAATGAGCTCTTTAGTTCCAAAACCCAGAAAAATATGAGATTTCACCTTCTTCTTAACTTTGGGTGCTATTCAGGCCACCTACTATACAGCACCAAATACAGAAGATGGTGTTTACCGTGGTGCATCAGTTTAAGAGTAGTATCTCCATAGGAACTGTTGTGACAGTGCTGTGACTAAAACCTAACACCTTTCTAAAGAATCCTCACAATTCTCATAGTAAAGATGTATGGAAGAGCTGGTATCTTTCAGGAATTAATTTTCTGTTTTCTTGCTAGTTTGCTATTGATTCACAGTAAACTCCCTGCACCCCAAGGTCTAAAATGAGTGGTTTACAATATTTCAGTAGTATTTAATTCCATCTTGTTCTGGGCAGGATTCTTGACTGGGAGTAGATACCAGTGATGTTAAATGTTCAGAGTATTTTAAGGTGGAAACACAGATGCTGATAACAGTTTTATTTTTCTATATGTTGTGCTTTCATATGCACAGATTTCTGCATTGTTTATTGCCTACAGTAGATTTTTATACCAATGTAAAGTGAGTGTAAAGTGTTACCACCATGATTAAACAGTAACTAGTTCACTCTGTGTTTATATTCAAGCAAGGCATAGAGGATAACTGAGAATTCTGCTTGCAGTTTAAAGCTGCTGAATAAAATACATTTCAAGTATGTTTTAATCTAGTAGTGCATTAAACATTAAGATTATTAAAAATTAGTATCTATATTTTATCTTAGCATAGAGATAAACGGAGCTACGGCTACTGGCATATGCAATTAATTTGCTGGTTTATAAGTATAAAGTTCTTCAGGGATTGTTGAAAATTCCCTATGTGATAATTTGCATTTGTATTTCAAGTTAGTTTAAAAAAAAATAAATAGAGAAATGTGTTCATTTAATCATGATATGAAATAATCCATATTCTATAGGTTTTATCTGCATACAGAATACTGTTCTCACTGCTTTGAACATGAAAATACATACAAAAATAAAAATAGTCAAAACATGCTTACATGTGATTAACAGTTTTGAAGAAATCTAGCAACTTTCCAATGCTAAGAGCATAGTTTCATTTCTCTGGGGGTGTAAATCTTAACAGCTTTATTAAATTTAAAATAATTCCTTTGGTTTTCAATTGGTTTTGGAGGATGGTCAAATACTCGCAGATAACCTGATTAGTATAGATTTTCCTACCTGTAAAATCTTTCACTTTTTAAAGGTATTGATAGCTTGAGGTTAGAATAAGATTAGCATTGCTTCATGTAATTATGCTATCTGCCACAGTTAATTTATGTACAATAGTATTTTAATCAAATCAGTGTGGAAAACAGAGTTAATTTAATGCTTCAAAATGCATAAAGAACTTACTGAAAATCCAGAAGGCCACTGTGACTTTTTGTTTAACAAAAAATTATGTCCCTTCTCATTATAGATTATTCAAGTTAGTGATTTACTTGTTTGGAAAATAAGTTTTTTTAGGGAAAGGGAAACAAGAGAAAGTACTTTTTTTTTAAAATTCTAAGATTGGCAACCTATTACAGTTTCCTCTTGGGCAGTGTAGTGGACAGTACAGAAACAGTAATGGTCTGCATACAACTCTTGCCTTGTCAGCATGCACGGTAGTGAAGAAAGCACTTTCATCTTCTAGGTAGCTATTTTTTAAGTTTTGGAAGACTGGTGTCCCTGAGTTTTCTCTTCTGTGGTGTACACAAAGAATCTTTTTCACCTGTTTTTGTATATCAGTTCTTTAATCTACTCATTGTCTTGGTGGCCATTTGCTGGACCATATACAGTATTTGTCTCTTTTAAACTGTGGGAAAATTGACTCCATGTTGCTCTAGATGATGGGTGTGATTCTTCTGATAAGATTCAGCAGCATAGTAAGATTTCTCCAGAACTCTCTGAGGAGCTCTCATACCCAGTTATAGTTATCAATAGTATTCTTAAAATCTAAAGATAAAAAAGTGTCTTTCTTATAGACTAATTTTTCAAAGCAATTTACAAGGTAACAGTTTTGAACCTACTGTCTGGAGACAACGAGCATTTTGCCATCAACTTTAATGGAAGGCGGGAATGACAAACAATTTTATAAACCGTGTGCTGAACTGGGACTGTGTGTAGCTGGACTAAGAAAATCCCCGAACATCCCATGAAATAGAGAGAGTCCTCAGACAGATCAAACTGATAAACTCTGCTAATGTCTCTTAGAGAAGCTCCCAGGAGAACAGATCTTTTTACTGCCAGGATACAGCTTTCTTGCTGAGAGGCTTCTTACCTGCTTTTGTATGGAGAATTGGTCTTGAATTTATTTTTTTTTTTTAAGAAATTGCAAATAGCCACAACAAATACTGACCTAACTGCATGAGGTTTACCTGCATTCATCTCTCATTGCAATTTTTTGAAGGCTAAGATTTGCTGAGATATTTCTGAACCTTAAGTTTGTGTACCAGATTTTTATAGGAGAACTTGAAAGAAGATAATAAATTAGTCTACCTAGTAATCAGTGCTCTTATCAAGAATGCTCTTCTCCTTCATGAAAATGGAGTGGCTAGCTGGGACATGGTATTCCCTGTTCTAGGTTTTCTGAGATGCAGAGAATACTTACCTTTTATCTGTGTCTGCTGCTAAATAAAGAACTGATAGAAACTCATCCTCAACCTTGAGGCAACTGGTTTTCCAGTCCACAACAGATTGTCTTGGGAATGCTAATGCCAAGAAGTGGGATGATTATTTGGTGCTTGGATTCACTACCTGGTCTTCTTTTATTTGTAATACAGATGTGTTTCGTGAATTAAAGCCCTCTGCTCAAAATTAATATTTGTCTGTAGCAGTAGAAAAAAAAAAAGTGCATCATCTATTGGGTGTTGGATTCATAATGGAGCTTGCATCAGTCATTAACAGGTTCTAAGAAATGTATCAAAGCTCAGCAGTAATATCTTCTATCAAAAAATAAACCAATGGCGTTCATTAATAGAAGGAAAGTGAAGAATCTTTTTGTAAGGAATAGTTTCTTGTCCTGTTCATGTGTGAAATCATTTGGAGTACCTGCAAAAGCTGTCCAGATAGTGCATTTGGAATCTCCCTGTATCTTACATGGAATGAAACTGAGGAGATTCTTGTACCTTTGACATGGCTTGACTGAAGGTTTTTAGATACCATGTAAATAGTGTCATACCAGTGTTGATAGTCACAGGTAACTCCAAGGTGAGGATATAGGTGCAGAGTGAGAGAAATGCAGCTGCAAAGTGATTTTTATGATAATACCACGCAGTTTCCTGTTTTTCTTTTGCAAACTCTATGCTCTTGAGAAGTGCAGCAAAACCTCAGTTTCCATTTAGAAGAAAGTGTGAGCTGTGTGAGAATGATCATTCTGAAAAGATGTTTCCTCCTATTCAGGAACCTGGAGTCAATTTAAATGCCTTGATTTAGGAGTGATGGGGTGGTTACTGATTTTGAATAAGTGTCAATAGTATAGGGAGTTTCTGTACTGTTGTATCCTCGGTTGGTATCGTTGCTGAGTAATGTTTAGTGAAGTGGCTGTTCACATTCATACCCCATTACAAGCCCATCCCAAGTTCCCCTGTTACCAGAAGAAAGGGTTAAGACTGAGCAGAGACTAGCCATGATTGGCTTCCTGAACTGAACTGATTCTAGACTTACTCTTAAAAGGTTATAGCTGCTGCTGTGACTGCTCAGGAGTGACCTGTTTAAACCAGCTTCTGTCATAAGAATTGTACTTTGAATGTGTTTTGCTATTTTCTGGTTACTCAGAAGTGGTCCTTAATATATTTAATATTTTTAGTGCCCTACAGATACCAAAGCAACGTTTGGGGTCCACCTTAAAGTAGTAGGAGACTGGACAGGTATGTAGAAAAACAATTCCTTTTCAGAGACAAATACTTTTACTTGAACTGTTATCCCTTTATAGCTTCAGCTCAATTGTACCTTCATTGTGGTGTTTTCTCAGTAGAGATTGTCCATTCTTGTTTTCCCTCAGTTGTTCTTATTACATTCTTGATACAGTCTAATCCCTGCTTTATGCAGATGTGTATTTCCTCAGATAACATGTTTTTCCGACTACTAACAGATCTTCTGTTTGCAATGTAATTTTCAGCGTTCTCCATTGCTGGCTTTTTTTCTTATTTTTTTGGTAGCTTGCTGCCTCTGTTCAGTGCCTCTGTGCCTAGTAGTGTCTGCAGAAATGCTGAAATGTGCGGCTCCCAGATAAGTGGATTTAGATGCCAGCAGTTTGAATGACTGCCAGGTTAATTGATGCCTATGGTACCCTGAGATTACAGGTTGCTTTCATGTTCTTCCATGCTCTTCCATTGCTCTTGGAATGTCCTCCAGACCAGGGGTGTAAGCCAGGATTCCCTGCAGAGGGGAATGGTAGTTTGTTGCTCTCTATGACAGTTGTATACTCAAGTGATAGTTTTCATTATTCCTTGTCAGCTGACTTTCTTCTTGCTTAGCATAGTATTTCCTTGTAAGGAAGACCAATACACAACACCATCTTGTTCATTTCTCATGAATAAATGTTTTCCAAGTTAACTTGTATTAACTTGTGTGTTTATGGAACTGAGTCAAATGAGTTCGTTGCCCTAAAAGGGATTAAACCGATTCAGGGAGAATAAGTCCATGAATATATATTGAACTTGTTGGTCCATATGAACACTTCAATGTGGAAGTCACTGAAAATTTAATGGGCAAAGTTTGAGACAGCAGTGCCATAGGAACATATGCTTCATAATCATCCTGACAAGAAAAGGGGCTATTCTGGACATTATTCTCACCAAGAGGGAAGGGCTGGTGACTGATGTGAGACTTGGGGACAACCTTGGCTGCAGTAACTACAAAGTGATAGAATACTCAGGGCAGCTAGGAGGATGTATTCCAAGCTTACAACCCTGGACTTCAGTTATGCAGACTTTGATCCTTTAGGGATCTGCTGACCAAAATGCCATGGGACAAAGCCCTAGAGGGAAGGGGGGCCAAGGACAGCTGGTCAGTATTCAAGGACCAGAATACAAACACATAGGCACTGGTATTGCTGTAATGTGCCTTCAGATGCCTATGTAGCAGATACTTTCAACTTAAATACATCATATGTCTCCCTTTGTAGACTTCTGACCTGTTTATATGTCTAGTTTAGGATGAGATGAGACATGCCTTTTTCTTCTAAAATCATTGTGAATACAGTCTAGAGATATACATTGCTCCCTCAGAGATGGGATTGACAATTAGCTGTGATTTTTCCAATGTAAAGGGTCCTAACATTATTTACCCATCTTTTGCCATGTGTACTAGGTATTGTGAATAGTGGAACAGCTATTATAAAGGTCCCTAAATAATGTTTTTTTGTGTGATAAGGTAATTACTGTCCTTATGCTGACATGTGACTACTATATTCAGCACCTGTTGTATTAACAACGGTTGTAGCGTTGTGGTGGCTCATGCTGTTAATGCAATTATTTCGTCATGTTACAGAGGTGAAACTTCTGGCTATAGACCATAGCTTAGTTAACCTGTCAGAACTTGGACACCTAAGTTACATTAGGTTTACAGTGGCTTATGTGACTTCAAAAGTCATGAAGCCCTGAAGGTTGGTTAGTCATCCAAGTTAACACATCTTCATCTGTGGATGCCTGGCAGTTACTGCAGCTGAGCTCTTGGATGGCAGATTTAAGCCCTGCAGTAACACTGAAGTCCGTGCAATGGCCCGTGCACAGATCAGAGCTGTGAGAACCATAGAATAGCTAATAGGCTGGTCTTGTTAATAGCCTTCCTTCTGCAAACCTATTTTGCACTGCTTCTCTCGTATTACTGTGGTCACTTTTTCCTCCTTCAGGTTTGAAAAAATTATTGGGTTAGTATTTATGAAAGGGTTTTTTGAAACTCTTTTTTGTTTGTTTTGCCTTTTTTGTTGTTGTTGGGTTGTTGTTTGTTTGTTTGTTTTTTTTGTCCCGCTTACTGTCTAGTTTGTCCCCAGTGTTGTCATTTATCAGCCTTACGCTTCTCTGTCCTTGCTGCTGCCTCAAGTACTACTGCTTGTTTAATCTGGCACCTCTGGAGAAAGAAAACAAGTCCACAGGCAATGCCTTGTGTCCAACCACTTGGCAGCAGTGAAGAAAAACTACAGCAGTGTAACAAGACAGTGTCTCATTCACTAGACAAACTTCAGTGTGCAAGACAGAAAGTGATATTGATGATGCCAAAGTAACAGGCTTTTGAAACCTTGCTGCATGTTTTTGTGGAAAATAAGTACACAGCACTCAAAGTTGTTAAGGTGAACTCCATGACTTGAGGCAATAAAACATTGCTGTTATGTTGTAGTGTGCTGCTGGTACAAATTGATGTGGGACTGTGTTTAAAACACCGCTGCTGTTTTCTGCCCTAAAATAATTTTTATTTTGTAGTGACATCATCCTGCTGTGTAGTTACATATGATCCTAGAGACTTTCACAAGGCCTTGTCACCATTTTGAGCAGCGTAGTGTTTATTGTGGGAATGACTTGAGAGTACTTTAATACTACCCATTGGATCTGGCACTTCTGCAGGTTGCTAAATGTCATGGCAGCAGGAGGTATTGCTGTGTGGGAACTCTCCATCTAGAACCAGAACAGAATGATCACAGGGTACAGGTCTGCATTACCGTAGTAAAATCTAGGTCACATAAGAAAATGCATTTCTTTGCTTAGTTCTTCCTGCTAGAGATGAGGATATACATGGTCACTAGATCATTTAGGTACTAAGTACCTTATTTTGAATCTGATGTGGAGAGGTTATTAGGATAAATTTATTCACTGAACAAGTTGTGAAGCATTGGAACAGTCTGCCTATGGAAGTAGTTGAATTACCCCCTGGAGTTATTTAAAAGATAAGTAGATGTGGGGCTTAGGGACATGGTTTAGTGGTGGCAGTGTTAGGTTAATGGTTGGACGCAGTGATCTTAAAGGTTTTTTGCAATAAAAAGTATTCTGTGCTTCTATTATGTGAATTTTTGTCAGATACTGTCATAGTCCTTTTCTGGAAGGTCCAGATTTGGAGTAGAAAGTTCCAGGGGAAAAAAAAAAAAAGAAACAAACAAAAAAAAAAGAAACTTTTTTTTTTCAGTTAAAGCAAACTATATGCCAGAACATGCAAATGTATGAGAGTATGGATCTTGTTTAATTCCTTAAAGACTAAAAGCTAAGACAACAAAGAGTACACACCCTAGATTTTTTATTTTTAAACACACAAATATTTTAAGCAGTTGTTTGGGATTTGGGAGCCTTTTTTATTTGCCTGCTCACCAGAAGAAAACATAACTTTTGAGTAGTTCTGAAGAAAGAGTGATCTAAACATACTGGGCTGTAAGGCATTGTCAGATTGTTCAGAAGTATTTAGTGACTGTGTTAAGCCCTTGCAGTTCCTGGTTTAGAGAATGCCTGAAGCATCCCAAGGTTCGCTGTGCATTTCTGAGTTTAGCTGGAATTTATCAGCAGGCATAGGAACTAGCAAAGACACAATATTTTGTTTTCAGTGACCCCAGGGTAAGTTTTAGAGATACTGAAGTGGCAGATCATTCAGTTGGCATCTTCTTTATTCATATTAGGTCTTGATTCAAAATAGAGGAATATCTAAAGATAACAAAGAAGACTAATAATATTACAAACTCTGTCTGCAGAATGTAAAAAGGTTGTTTGAGGAGCACTGTAGCTGCTGCTGAGTTTCTTTAAATCATGATGAACAGTTGGTCAGCTCTTTTGCTATTACCTCAAGTTCTGTTTGATTTTGGACTTTTTCATTCCATAGTAACATGTATTTTGTTGTGTTTTGCTATTCCATGAGATTCCTGGCAGGGTGTAAAGGTATTAATGATGTGGTATTGTCAGTTGTCCAACAAAATGAATGTGTAATTTTGGAAGCAGAAGACACAGATGGGATGGATGTTATTTTCTCCTGTTACATTTTTCGACTGCTGATTCTTATATTGTCATTGAATTCTATGTAAAAGTCTGAGGAAGATACCAGAATTGAGTGCTAAAAAGATATAAATGTGTTTCTAATTACATAATTTGACATTAGTAATAAAAGGAATACAGTTACATTACTAGGAGGTTAAAATACCTTAACAATATGATTATCCGAAGTGTGCCATACTATTTTTATTCTTCATTGCCATTTTTGTTTATTAATTATTTTCTTTATGATTGCAAACATACTCAATAAAAGACAGGATAAAGAGAATGGAGAAAAAGGGGGAGAACAGATTTAGTTTAGTGGCTCAATGCTGAAAGTGCTTTCTCATTAAAGAATTACTGCTGAAGATGAACATATCTGAATTTTTGGCTCCACGTCTGGATTGTTTTACATTAGTTGAACTCCAGCTGACTTAATAGCAAAAGCAGTAACACTTGAGTCAGCTCTAATTTGAACAGTTAATGAGTTTTACCGCTACAGGGGAAAACAGATTTTAGGTGAGAAAGTTGCCTTGAATGAAATTTGATCCTACTCTGAAGTCCTTTCTTCACTCATCCTGTTATTTGTAAACTTCTGCCTTTTTGGATATTGCAATTTCTTGTAATGATTGTAGAAAATGACATGGCTAAATGATGTAATTTAATTTTATACTTCCATATAACATGCACAGGATGTGTGAATGTTGCTGTAGTTAGGAACTCATCCAAGAATACAAGGTTGAAGGATTTCTTGCCTTGCCTCAGATGTTTTAACTACACTTATGAACTACAGGAATGAAACCTGTGGAGCACATTAACATGCAGCAGCTAATGGGATCTAAATTAATGTAGTGAAAAAAGGCAAAAAGCTACTCTCTCCTTTGAAAATAGAGTCAGAAGATAGAAAAGCTCTAAGAAGTATTTGAGGTGAGTGCCAGGCAAATTTCTGGTTTTTTTAATCACTATTTACATTCTGTGTTCACTTATTTGAGAAGGCAAAGTTGCTGTTCTGGAGTTGCTTGTGTTTCACCATTTTTCTGTTAATCATTGCCTTGGGAAGTCCTATGCTTATGGTATTTTCTGTGCAGAGGTGCACAGCTTCAAGCAGTGAATATGAAAAATCTGGCTGAACTTACTGGTTGCTTTGTGTTAGCACCTTTTGTTATGGTTTAGGGTCAGGGCAACCCCCAGACTGATAACAGACACTCTCTTTTAACCCCCCTCCCTCCCCAAAGGGGGAGAGAAAAGGAATAAGGGAGAGAGACTCAGTGATTAGAAAAAGGAAACTAGAACAATTTAATGAAAAATGAACATGAAATATATACAAGTAAGTACAAGACCAGTACCGAACTCAACCCCCCTGATGGTAATTACGTCACCCTCACTGATGCTGTGGAGGAGCTGGACTCTGGCACCGGGTCTCGGGAGCGAAAAAAGCCAAGAGAGCCAAAGCAAAAGGGAGAGACCGGAAGTGAAAAAAGAACGAATCTCCGGACCTCCGAGCTTTATATACTGGATATGACATGTATGGGATGGAATACCTCATTGGTCAGTTTGGGGCCAACTGTCCTGTCCGCTCCTCCCCGCAGGTGCGGTCTTTCACTTTTCTGCACCCCTCAGTGCAATACACAAATTCTAGCAATGGCCTTGGTTTGCATTCCATCCCTGGTAGTAACACTAAACAGGAGGTGTTATCACTGCCAGAAGCGGACACTGTTTGCAAAACATGCTGCTAACTCCATAAAGCACAGCCAGGTAGAAAATAAGGGACATGCTCCACTCCTTTCATCATCTTGGTGTCCCTGCGCTGGACTCTCTCCAGTAAATCTCTGTCTTTTCTGAATTGGGGTGCCCAAGCCTGGACACAGCACAGCCTGCTGGTGTGTCAGCCACTCCTCCCAGTTTGGTGTCATCAACACACTTGCTGAGGGTACACTCTGTGCCTTCTTCCAGGTCACTAATGAATATATTGAATAATATTGGACCCAGCACTGACCCTTTGGGGACACCACTAGTCATAGGCCTCCAGCCAGACTCTGATCCACTGTCCACAACTCTCTGGGTTATGTCTTTCAGCCAGTTCCCAATCCACCTCACAGCACATCACTCAATCTGCACTTCTTAAGCTTGTCTGTGAGTATCCCATGGGAGACAGTATTGAAAACTTTGCTGAAGTCAAGAGATCCACTGCCCTCCCCTCATCTATCCAGCTATTTGTGTGATCATAAAAGGCTATCAGATTAGTCAAGCATTACTTCCCTTTTTGGAATCCATGTTGACTACTTGTGAGAAACCTCCTTTCCTCCACATGCTTAGAGATGGTGGCAAGAACAAGCTGTTTCATCATCTTTCCAGGGATGGTGGTGCATCTTTGTGTTAAAATACAGAAAAATGAGCATGGCACTTTTGAACCTTCTATTTGGTTGATCTTTTGTACTAAGACTTGAGACTTAGCATTTGTCTGGATCTTTGCTTTCTGCACATTCTCTACTTACCACATTCTTTTTAAATATAAAAGTGGGTTTGCTTTTAAGCAGAGGCCACATCACTGATTTGGGCTGTGGTATGGTTTAAGACATAGCTCTCTTATGCGTAAAGACCCCCAGCAGTGGTGGTTGTTGGGCTGTTCAGAAGACCGCCTATTGTGCTACCTTATATTGGTCTTTAATCATTTGTCTTTACTACCTGTCTGCTTATTTATAGTGTTGTCTTGTCTAATCTTGTATAAGAAAGGAAGAGGGGTCATCATATGCTTAGAATTTGTTCTGTGCTCAGCAGTTAACTCTGTGAGGGTAAATTAAAACTCCCAGAACATTGCAAATGTCATCATGGCCAAATGATATTTCCATCCAACAGCTAATATTGTATAGGTACTTGTTTGCATGATACTAGTGTTGAAGATCTGGTTAGGATATCCCATCTCCTTTATTGCATTATATTTTCTGATTCATTCCCTACGTGTATTTACTCTGCTTTCACCAGCTGCGTGCTCTCTCCCCAAACTTCAGGCTTCCTTGAAACATCAACTATCTGTTCTATTCCAAGATGCATTAAAATGCTGGCTTTGTTCACATAAAGTAAATCCTATGCTCCCATCAATACAGCCTCTTCCAATTCAGCTTTGTCTTCATGTGCCACACACACATTTCTGTTACTCCATCCTTTAACTATTTCATCCTTTAACTATTTAACTTTTTCTATGCATTTCTTACTTCTCTAGTGTATGAAGCAATAGCTGGAGAATTTAGGTTTCACAATAAGGAAATATAGCCAATCTGTTTTCCAAGAATTTTTGAGGGACATCTTGCAGCCACAGCTCTTCTCTGCCCCAGTCCTTCATAGGAGATCTGACCCATTAAATAGTAAATATTATTAATAAAAATCTGACAATAGCTAACTATATAGTTACCAACTGCAAAAATAGGATTCTTGTGCATATGTGACGGCTACCAGTGTTACTTCTTCCTTTAAAGAAGTAATCCAAACCTCATAACTTGAACTGAAAACACCATATCATGACAATAGATGAACAGCAGGTTCCCACATCTTGTCAAAATTGGTATTTTGATATCTGCTATAAACAGAATAGAAAAGGTTTGGTTTAAAATGTTTACAGCTACATATTTTACACAAACATAAACCCCATACAAAATGACATGCTAATCACATCCCTGTGCTGGACTATGAACCTCAAGGTCCCATGCTTCAATTAAGGGGATACATCCATGCACAACACCGATGTGGGGGTAAGTTCCTAATGTGAATGGAGTCAGACTACCAGTGCAATCCATTTTTTAATATAAAGGCAGCCTTTTATTGGTGTCAGTCCACTAAATTTGTAATTAAACCCCATTTTTTAATTCAGGATTTGAAAGTTCAGAAGTGAGAAATAAACAGAACTTCCTTAAATACTCTATATAAAGATTAAGATGCTGCAAAGTAAATTAATTGCTCATGCATCTGAATTTTGAGTGAAAGCTGAAATGGCCATGCTACATGCTGAATGTGACATTTCCTAATGAGACAACTGACTCAATTGTCTCAGAATTAACTACATCTCCATGAGGAGAAACCATAGGAGAGAATTCATAGGCTGGAAATCACTCTTGAAACCATGAATGAGATTGTGGTATGCGGAGTTGAGTGTGCCGTGACAGCAATAAACAGCACTTTGGTATGAAGTGCAGCAGCTGATGGGCAGGGTGCAGTGGGTATTTTGTTTCACTGACATTATGACCCACATTTCTGCTGCTCAGGCGTGTTCTTCTCCTTCCTCTTTTTTTTTTTTTTTTTTTTTATGTCTTTTTGCTTAGAATTGGGAATAAAGTGACAGAGCTTGTTTCAAGAAGGATATCATGATACTTTTAATTTATATAGTTTGTGATATTTGTGGCAGATTAGACCACAATACACTATGATGAAACAATATTCCATGAGAGGGAAATTTTGTAGGGAAAGGTAATATATTTTGTTAGATAAGCTGGCACAGCCAAATAAAAAACAGGTTGTCTTTCAGGCATGCAGTGCCTTCAGCAGATTTGACAAAGAGGCAGCAAAGTCAAAGCAAAAAGCAGAGAGTGAAATAACAGTCCATGTTACTTTTTAAAGCATTTTTTCCCTTGAAAAAAAAAACTATAATTGCCTAGTAAATGAATAGAAGATACAGTGTCTGTCCCCCTGTTTGTTTTTTGTTTGTTTGTTTTGTTTGATTGGTTGGTTTTTTTTGTTGTTTTGTTGTGGATTTTTTTTAGTTGAAATATCTTTTCCATGAGAAATAGTATTTTTTCCTCAAAAAATTCATATGGTAAAAAATACTGTCTGAAAGCCATAAATATCACTTGTAAATGCTCTTCCCACTGCCTCTTAGGATTTGTGTGTCTCCAGCTTTCTTTTCTCTTGGCTGGGTTCCCAGTTTAGGGTATATTTGCTGTAATATGCCAAGGTCTCATTCTCTCCTGGAGAGGGAAAGCACTTGCCTCATAGATACAGTCTAGATGACAGCTCTTAACAGGGACACAAGAAGAGCACATGAGAAAACTCCACTGTGACTGGCACGAAGTGCTGCATTTTATGTATATATGTGGCCACACACATCACTAAACTTTCAGCATTTGGGTGAAGATTTTACATTTAATATTTTTGTTCTCTCTTAATCTCAATATCCTGCCTGAAGAAAATTTTTAACCATCCATAGAGAGTAAACTGGGACAGTGCTTTATTAAAACCATTGCTCTGTGTTTAGTAATTTGAAGGGGCCCTTTTCTATATGTAGATGTTGATAAACAGTCTGACGCAGTCTGTGACTTGCCTGGAAACAGAAAATTTTAAGTAGTAAATAACATGATCATGAGTAATAGAGAATTCTTTACTGCTGCGGAGAGAGCTTGGAAATTCTGTGGATCTGAACAGGTACATTTGTGTTCTATGTGTGTTGGACAAGGCAGGACACAGCAGAGGGTGGCATTTACCAAGGACTGTTGACACATTTTTCAGTGCTGAAGGGGGATTTTGGGGAGATGAGACATTTCAGAGATTGTTGGCTATTTTTAGTTTTGCTGAAATGGCTGCTATGATTTTACTGTAGTGTTGATAACTAGCACACTTGCAGCCTCTGAGAAGCCTCCTTACCTTCTGTGAAATGAAAACAAATAAGTGAGCAGTTTGTGCTCCTCATTGTGATAAGCGGTTTTAAGGTTTTAAGCTCTTCCCATAAATTATCATATTCCCTTCTTAAGCAAACTGTAAGTGCATTTCCTCAAGAAAAAAGCCATAGACACCCACACATACTTTCAAAGACAAAGCTCCGATGCTTTTCTGTGCTTCGCCAAGTGGTTGCTGTGGCAGTCTTATGGCACAGGTCTTTTGCCCCAAGTATTTCACTCAACTGCCAGTTGAGTGTTGCCTAAGCTTAGCCATGACATGTTTGAAAAAGGCAAAATCAACAATTAAAGGAAGATATTTTTATAATGCCTGTTATTTGATGTTTGCATTTTTAATAGCTTAAGGGGATTATGCTAATTTTGATCTATTATTAACAAGAATGGCGAATGACAATTTCTCAGTCCACTTTCCAAATAAAGCAGCATTTCTTTAATCCAAAGATTTGTTTAGAAATAATAATTCTTTATAAGTCTACCATGCTTGTTAACACATACATAACAGACTGTGCCATTTCTATGTAAAGAGGTTTTTGTAATTTCTGTGCCATTATGTATTGCTGAATCTTTGATGGTACATCTGTGTATTGATATATGGCAGGTTGTGGCTGGTAACTAAAGGAATCAAAATATAAATATCTAATGACAGTTTATAGTTGTTAAGAATTGGCAAAATCACTTTTTCAGAAAAGTACATTCCAAACCATTTCCTTAGAATTATGTAACTGTTTAAACCATGTTAAACCACTGGTTCTTTGCTTTAGAAAGTAGTTATCAGTGTAGTATTATATAGCGACATTTTCAAGCTTTTCTCTCCCATTCAAGGCCAGGAATACTTTTTCTGTTGATTTGAGTAGTAGCACACGTTCTGTCGTGTAAAAACACACCGATTTAGTATTCTATTACATTCATAATAAAAATAATAGTTGAAAGATAGAGATGACAATACAGTAGAAAATCCCACAAGGGCTAATGCTAAGTCAGCAAATAAATGTATTTTTAAGAAATTATTAAGAGTAAATGAAATCCACCCAGGCAAGGTTATATATAGTTGTTCATATTCAGGGAGTGGGCTGTCTTAAGTTCTCAATAATGACTTAACTAATTCAGATGTAAGAAGAAATAATAGAATTGCTCACAGTAGGGTGAAATAAAGCTAAACTTTTTATACATTTCCCAATACAGTTATGCACATTAAGTTTTATCACCTATCAAAAAAAAAAAAGTGAAAAAATATCTAATGACTCATTTCATTTGCCAGTCATTCAAATGATTTCCTGCTAAGGTTTTGATATTGCCCTTTGAGAGATATTATAAGAAATGGAGCCTAAAATGTGATTAGATCTTTGAAAAAAAATGTGCATTTCTTCCAATGGAATGTCCCCAGATGACTAGCAAAATTTATATAGAAAATAGGATCCAGCTGAGCTCTGATCACTTTATCCTGTGTTATGCTTCAGTGCAAGGAGTGCTTTTAAAGAAGTTGTATACATTCTCTGAAAGATACAAGCAGCTTAAAACACACGATAAATTATTTTTATATATAAATGGAATTCCTGAAAACCTTATTTATTCTTTTGTTTCTTATTTCGTGCCTTGTTCCTCTTATTTCTGTCATTTGAGTTTAGCAAAGTGGCTGGCTGGGCAGGTCTTTCCACACACACCCCCCCACACCCCCTCCGAGGGTGTATACTTATCAGTGCTTTTTTGTCTGAGCATGATCTGTATTCAGCCTATTTCAGCTTTCTCTCTGGCCTTCAGCACAGGCCTTGAGAACAATTTAGGGACTTACAGAATCACAGAAGGGGTTGGAAGGGAACTAGAAAGACCATCTAGTGTTGTTTATCTACTAGTAGCCGGAGGAGGAGAAAGAGTGAGAAGAGACGACTTTCTTCACGTTACATGCCAAGAAACCTTTATTTATTAATTTACAGCTCTTTTTATACTCTTTTAACCTCCAGATAATTGGACAAGAAGCCAGCCACCCCCTGGGGTGATTGGCTGGGGTGTCACAACACCCATAATCAAAACATCTTTCTA
>JANHGL010004444.1:55721-76747 GCA_024611195.1 Ceyx melanurus | reverse complement strand
GTCCCCCCTCAGTCTCCTCCAGGCTAAAGAGCCCCAGCTCTCTCAGCCTCTTCTCATAAGGGAGATGCTCCACTCCCCTAATCATCTTGGTGTCCCTGCGCTGGACTCTCTCCAGTAAATCTGGAAATACAGGAAATTCTTTTTAAATGTAAGAAAAATCTAGTCTACTGTGAGGACAATTGGGCATGGGAGCAAGTTGCTCAGAGAAGTTGTGTTTTCTTCATCTGTGGAGATATTAAAAACCTAACTGAAGCTGGCCATGATCAACCTTCTCTGATCCAGCTCAAAGTACGAGTATTGGACTAGATGATCTCCAGAGATCCCTTCCACCCTCAACTATCTGTGAAGTTACTATGCAGAAATGTATTTGCCTATTCAAGTATAATCATGAGGCTGTGTCTGTGTTAGGAAGACAGTGAAATGATCCTAAAATGAGATCAAATTCAAATAGACAAAAGCCCAAGAATGAGTTCCCAGTGAATGGTGGTAGTTTTATTAGGATACAGAGTTTTAACCCTGAGTGGGATGAATTCCATTATTTTGTGACTGCTCTTTAAATATGGTTAATACAATTTATTATAGCTTGTTCAAGTGTATAAAATATATTGCACTTGCAAACCTATTTTTAGGCCTGGCTAAAAATACCAATGCATGTATATGCGTGTGGTTACTCATTAATGTTTGATGTATTTGGTGACAAATTAATGCACATGGCTGGAGATGATATGACCATGTGTCATGATCCGGTAAAGGATATGTGGCAATTTTTTATGGAAGGTTTAAAGGTGATCCCCAAATAGTGAAATTAAGACACAAACAAGGGCAAATGCCACATGCATGACAAAGTTTTATTACAGTAGCAAAGCAAAGTTTCTAAAGCAAACAGGACAGTGAGAAAGATATAAACTGAAAAGAAAGGAGAAAGCAGAGGGCAACAAGTAATAGAATAGTTACCACCATGATCCAGACGATGACATCAGTGGGGAAGAGAGCTTCTTTCTTTCCAGGGTAATGCTTCTAAACTCCATCCACCATAAAGCAGATTTATATAGTTTTTCCACTACACCCCCTTTCCTCCCCCTGTACAGGTGAGAAATTCCTTCTGCTCCTTTGAGATGAGGGAGGGTTATAGTTAGCACAGTACTTAGTTTGGCTAATTGGAGAGATCAGCCATTGTAAATCAGGTGATTAAGACAACAGACACCGCAGGGTTCGTTTATTGGAAAAGGCCTTTATCTTCACAGAATATTGTGGCACTCCCAGTGTCAGCTTCAGACCTCTCCCCATCTGCAATCTCAGGCACACCCACCGCAGGGAGTGATGTTAAAATATTTCTTTAGCCTTGCTCAACTGTTTAGATATCTCAGGACAGACAACTGTTATCTTGAGTGTCTAATGTCTTAGATTGTTTGAGTCAAATCACTATATCACCTGCATGTGACACCATGACAACCCAAGAATAACACTTTGGAGTCATGATAATTATTTTGATGAAGATATCAGCTCAGTGCTCAGCAGCAATAAACAGAAAAATTATTAGGAGAGGAGTAAAAGCCAAGGAGATAATTTTTGTACATGGGTATTTCTGTGGTGCTCCCAGGACTTGAATCATGTGTGCAGGTTTGGTCCTTTTTGCCTAGTCAGTTTACTGGACAGAGTTCAAGAAGGAATTATCAAAGGCATGGAATGTCTTCCAAACTCAGGACAACTGAATATGCAGTGATTCTAGCCCAGAAAACAGATAATTTAGGGGAATATAGCAGTTGTCTACAAAATCATCTACAGAATTGGAAGAGTGGGTGGGTCTGACCTGACTTTTCATAGTTTCTTGCTGGTATAAGAACTTTTGGCCATCAAGTACAGTCAGTAAGACAGTATTTCAGAGCAAACATAAAATGATGGGTCTTCATGTAGTAGGTGAGAGACATGTAGAACTTCTTGTGAGAGGATATGGAATAGATCAGGAGGTTGACAGGGGCGAATGTACAAGTAGAAAATTTTTTAAAGTCAAGGCATTTCTTAATAGACAAAAAAACACCTTAAGGTCAGGAGATCCACTGAGACAGGAAAGATTGGTGGCTGTGAAAATGAAAGCAGGAGGGTCTTGCCCTGTGCCAATTCTTCCATAGGTGTCTATATGTGAAACATGATACTTGAGTAGGAAGGCCCTTGGTGTTAATCAGTACAGCCTGACATATTGTGCCTTTGCTCATCATTTCAGAGGCATACCTTCTGGAGCTTTGCAGTTCTATGTAGTATTGCAGTAATTGCACAGCTGGATAGTGTCTCCATTTCAGTGTTAAAATCCCATGTAGCTTTGAAAGATTGGGCTTTTTCTAGTTTCTGTGTCAGATTACAAGTTACAATCTGTTGAATCCCCCCTTCTATAATTTGAGTATTTTTTTGTGGATGTAAGGACTTTTAAGATCAAGTTCCACAACTTTACCTTAAAGCCAGAAAGGGATATACTGATGCCTCATCATTTCTTCTGGCATGTTCTGAAAGAGGAATGTGCAGTGCTAGTGAAGAAATGTTAGTTGAGTTTCCCTGCATTGGCTCATGGGAGGTTAAAACAGCAAAGTATGGCCCTTATGGCCAAAGAGAGCAATTGTAGAATGCAGTGCTAATAAAATCTGCATAAATAACATTTGCCTCAGAACATGTATTTATAAAGATATTTTTTACAATTAGTTACCATTCTGCATTGTTTGTAAATTCTGTTTTACTGTTGCACTTTGTATGTGTCATGTGGAATGAATGCTATTGTCATGACAGATGTGATCTTCAAGCACAATAGCTACCTCTGAGAAAAAAAAAGAAAAACAAAACAAGAAAAAAAAGAAAAAAAGAGAAAGATTATTGATTAAGACATTGTTTATTAACTCCAGTGTTCCATCTAATCCCCAGATCTGCCAGGTAGTTGTATAACCTATAAAAGTATTTCTAACTTGCTATTGAGCATCAAGACCACTTAAGTTTGGTGGTGTGTCCATTTCATTCCCTGTCTGGGGAACATGAGTATATGACAGTGTAGCTAATAGGCAGTCTGGTCACTCACTGCTGTCATGTCATTAGATACGTAAAATGCAGTCTAAATATAATATTCATCATCTCTCTTCCCTGTTTTGAAATGAAGCATGTGATGCTTTTTCCTTCCCATTATTCATCTGTAAATCTATTAACGTTCCTTAGACTAGAACTGCCATTTACTCTGTTTCTTCATTGGCTGATATATAGGTGTACACACATAAATCATGCAATATAAGTGATTATCATGTAAATGAGGGAGGTCTGCTTAGAAATAAATCTGTCCAAGCTAATTTTGGTATAATAGGTGGGACATTTTTATAACCTAAAGTGTCCAGAGTTCCAGAAGGGAAAGTTTATGCTGATTCCAGAATCTGAGGATAATGATTTCTAGCTGATAAGCATACAGGTAGAGAAAGAGAAGAAGCTGACTACTGTTTTTTTATGAAACAAATGCAAGTTAGGAGGCAAAGCAGGATGTACCGAGACTTTCTTCAAAGAAAGAACTATTCTGCAGATCCAGAGTGACTGGAAGGTTTGCTGTTCACCTGTGTAATGATTAGTTGATTTCTGTAATTTTTTTCTGTAAACACAAGGAAACACTTTTTTACAGTGAGGGTGACAGAGCACTGGAAGGGGCTGCCCAGGGAGGTTGTGGAGTCTCCTTCTCTGGAGACATTCAAAACATGCCTGGATGCATTCCTGGGTGAGTTGGCCTAGGTGATCCTGCTCTGGCTTGGGGGTTAGACTAGATGATCTTCTAGGTCCCTTCCAACCCTAACATTCTATGATTCTATGATGCTCTTTCCACTACTCTAATAGTATAACCTGGAAAAAAGAAAACTTGACTGAAATCAGTTTGAGTGGGCTTCAGACTTTATGTCCAATTTTGCTCACATTTTTCTGACATTACCATTTACTTACCATACTGAGCACAAACCAGTGCTGCTTGAGAACAACAGTGACATGTATCGAAATATTTTTAAGGGAAAATTTCCCTTTAAATTCATCCTTCTGTCCTTGTAAATTAATAACTGATTTGTTGTAACAGTTGTTATAAAGATTTTGTCAGAGTAACAAAAGTACCTGTGTTCTGTCAGTAGCTTCGAAAGCTATCATCACCTCCCTCATCACCTTACTGAATAGTCCTTAAAGACAATAATGTCATTTGCACTAGTGTGACTTTTGTACTATGCTCATGTATGTGTAGTATGAGAATATTATAGACCTGAAGGCCTATGATCTATATGGTCTGATGGGACAAATGAATCCTAAATGTTTCTCTTCAGTGTGCCATTTCTCTTAAGAGGATTTTACAGAATGTGGAGACTACATGTGCTGGAGAAAGTTGTAGGATGCATTTGAGATGAAGTGGAATGCTACCATACAGCTGAAGTGTTGTCATGGAAAAATGAGTAATGTCATATGTTGAAAAAAAAATACATCTGCCTGGGAAATTTGCCATGACATGGGGGGGGAAAAAAAAAGTAAGTTGACTGACTAAAACAAAATCCAGTAGAGAAGCTGATTGGTCCAGTTTCAGATGCCATAACTTGAATGCTTTCAGTCCAGTATTGGCTACCCCTGTCACAAAACTATTCAAAATATTGTCAAGATTGCTGCTTGTTGAATTGAATCCTTGAGTGCAGACAGGTGGCCTGGATCAGTGGGAGCACATGAATAAGAGTCATGGAGTGGGGAATAGAGATGCCTCTCTCTGCCTGAGTGCTGTCCATCTTGGACATAACAATGGAGCAGGACATATGTCTCCTAAAGAGCTTTAGGCCCTTTGCAAGGTCTGCCAAGCTGTCTTCACTCACATGTAAGCTCGTGTGACATATTGACTGAAGCATGCTTTGCATTGCTGTTGCTTTTAGTTATAGGCCCTAAATAAGTCCGACCACCCTAAGGAAAAATCCTTAATCATGGTGACTTGCACCATGTTCTGGAGGTCAAAACTCTCAAGTCATGAAAGGCAGTTCTATCATTCAGTGTTTGCCATTGCAGACTTCCTCTCATTCCTCCACCAGGCATACACAAAGGCTGTCCTTCATACAAAGTCTTTTTATAAAAGTTTCCTAGAAATGTACCAGCTTGAGCTCTGGAATGGGTTGCCCAGGGAGGTTGTGGAGTCTCCATCTCTGGAGATACTTAAGACCTGTCTGGATCTGTTCCTGGGTGACTTGGTCTAGGTGATCCTGCTCTGGCAAGGGCATTGGACTAGATAATCTTCTAGGTCCCGTCCAACCACTGACATTCTGTGATTGAGCTATTTTGGGAAATTCCTGAGGTTGGGGAGGAAGTTAATGCGGTGTAAGTTAATGCTCTGAAACATACACAGTTGGATTATTTTGCACCAAATAAAAGGTTCCTGAAACCTTTCAGTTCTTATGCAGTGGCTTTTGAAGATCATAGTGTATTGTTTTTAAGGATGACAGGGCACGCCCACAAACAGCAAATTGCCATATACCAGAGGACTGAGAAAGAGGCAAAAAAACTATGTATCTTTCTCAAAATTCAAGAAAAGGTCAAGTAGTAGCTGTAATGTCAAACTGTTTTTCAGGACAATCAGCAGGCTGTTCCCTGAAAGATGCTCATTGAGTTTCACTTTGGTCTTTACAGAATTGTGTTTATTCTTGCTGGCCACATCCAGGCTGTCCTAGTTATTTATAGGGAAAGATAAATTCCATTTTGAAGATGTGATAACAATTTTGAAGGTACACATGCATATTTCTTTCAAAATTGAATCTGAAGAGTTGTAGAAGAAAAAGAATGAAGATGCTAAGTATCAGTCAGTGTTTCTTCACTGCAGATCCTGGTATCTTTTCCCAGATGTTTGTAATACACCTTATTGAGCTGATGAAAGACTAGATCAGACCATCTGAGAAAAATTACATGACATCTGAGCCCATAACAAGAGAGTTTTTATTCTGAGTTTATTATGCTTTCTCCGAAGTTCTGTAAGTTTATGAAGTATGGACTTGAGGTTGTTTTGTTTTTCCTATTTTAATGGCTATATAGCAGAATTGTATTCAAATTAATAGAGTTTAGCTATGATGACATAACAGTACAGAAAATTGAAATGTTAAGAAATCCATCACATACCAACCTGTAAGAAGAAAGCTGCTATAAGTGCCTTTTACAGCTGAGATTCAGATTTTTTTCTTCACTGTTTTTATGTCCCTTGATTTCCTTACCTGTAAACCCAGTTGCAAAGGGTATATTGAGATAGATATGGATATAAGGTTCAGTTCCCAGAATGAAAAGCTCACGTGGAAGAGTTTGCTAGAGAAACCCATAGTACAGCTACTATACACAACATAGGATACAAATTGTGGTTTAGCAGATGAAAGATAAAACCTAAAACCTATAAAGACTTCAAGCCACAGTTATAAGATAATGCAGAAAGAGTAGGAGTTGTGAAGGTGGGAAGGCCATCACCAATATCCTAGGTTTCTGTGCCACTGGAGGACTGTTTAAATAAAAAGTTGCAGGTAATAGAAGGAAAGAAGGAGACAGAGCATGTCCCATGCTGTGAAGAACTATGGGATGTGTGAAGTTCATTTGACCTGTATGGGAAATTTTCTTCCATCCCTGAATCTGAGTATCAAGTCAATTTTGAGAAGGTTCCAATCTTCCAAGAACTGAGAAATTGATACTAATAGGGGCTCTTACAGATGCTGCTTACATGCTGTGTCTAACCATCTCTAGAGAAAGACAGCTACAGAAACCACAACCACCCCTTACACTTGATGGTCAGTGAAGCTAAGTTAAAAAACCTTACCTACTGAAGATGAACCTATAATGTAGTTTTTAAAATATATATATAGAGAGAGAGAGTAGTGAACAAAAAACAGTCCAGTCTTCCAGTTGTCTTTGAAAATATCAATGCATTAGTTACCGAAGGACTCGTACTGCAATTTCATCTAAATTAATTAAGTAACCTATGCTTGTTTAGACTACTGTGATCCTTGAGTGACTGGTGAATTCTTAGTTGTTTCATCTTTCTGTTTAGACTTAGCTCTTCAAGGCATGGACTGTTTATGGCTGTCTGTGTATAATGCCCAGAGGACCTGTGTGCAGACCTCAGAAACTTGTAGGTGCTACTAGAAATCAATATTGGATGAAAAAGAAATAAGACATTTTAAAATAGTATTATAAAGTTTTACAGGAAGCAGTGGTTTCTAGTCTTTGCAGAAGTTTTGTATGAATGCATAGATTTTATTCCCCATACACTTAGCTTTGTTTTCTGGTAAATATTTATAGAGATGAGAATTCACTGATATTGCTGCTTTACTTACTTGTGGCCTGAACTTTTAATGCAGAGTCACAGTCTGGGTTTTTGTTTTGTTTTGTTTTCTTTTCTTCTTTTTTTTTTTTTTTCTTTGTCCTGACAGAAAGATTTCGGGATTTACTGCTTCTACATTCAAAACAAGAGACAGAGATTCTGCCCATCTTTCAGCAGAGGCGCTATCCCAAGTAAGTAAGGTTGTCTTCTTGGGAGAAATAAAATCTTTCTCTGTTTGCAACAAGGGAGAGTGAAGTGTTTATAGCACTGTCTGTGCTTTTGGTGTGAAGTCCGACAGCAGAGCTGCACTGACACTGAACTTTGCAGTCTTTCAGTGGTGTCCAGGAGAAGCGGATGTGCTTTGCAAGCATGCCTAGCTATCAGCATGGAGGTGGTAGCAGAGTGCATAAGTTAAGTTTCCTGGATCAGTGTCTGGTGGAGCTTTGTTTCACTTGACACCATGTTTACATAGGCAGAAGTTTTGTCAGGCTAATCCTCACTCTTGTCTTGTGGGATTCCATCATTTATGGTGACAAATTCGCTTGGATTTTAAGTCTTCCCTCTGTATGGCTGCAAACACTAGAAAACATATGTTTTTTTCTGTCTTTTTTTAGGGATATATGGAAAAGCAAACAAAACCAGTGTGTTTTTGTAAGGTATTGGATATATTGACTACCTTGGGCAAAACCACTTCTCCCAAGGGACATACCTGAATGAATCAATAAATGCTCCTTGTTATTTTATTGGTTGAAAGAAATAGTCACTTCCATTTCAGTCTTGAAAAGAGGCAGTGAAGGGAAAATAAGAAGAAATAGTCCGCACATTAACTATGGCCAGAGTGAGCAATGAAAGAAGGTTAGTGCAGAATGGACAGAGGGAGTAGAAAGAAGAATGTCTGAAGCCAGTCCAGCAACAATGATGGATATAAGCAAAGTCATATATCATACATCTATGATTCTATGATTCTATATTATTGTTATCAGGTTCCTGAAATACATATAAAGATGTGGACCTAAGCATTAAATAGAGCTCTTAAAGTCTGATAGTGCAAAGTTGTATTAAAAACAAGCAATAAATAGAGGCTGGGTGCTGTAAACCAGTGACTACCTGTAAACAGGTGACTACCTCCTCACTGTGAATAGTTGAAAATAAAAGCACTCAAGGATGAAATCCTGATTCTGAAAATGGTTACATCTTGCACTGACTTAAAAGGAGACGGGATTTTATCCTCCTGAATTTATTGTTTGTGTTATTCATTGGCACTATTTTAATGTAATACTATGGAGGCATGATGTATGAAACTGCAGGAGGCATCTTACATGGATGGACTTGTCTACTTGTTTAACTAGGACTTCCATAAATTACTACTTTCGTCCTCACCTTTTGAAGCACTGGAACATTTTTCCATGGCAATAAAATGCTTTGCTTGGCTTAGATGTTTTCACTTAAGGTATGGGCACAGTCAGACCTGTCTGAGAAACTAGTTTATTGTCCTTCCTCAAAGAACAGACATTTCTTTACAAATCATTTCTCAAGTATCTAGTTTTCCATTTCCTTACATTCAATTTATTGCTAGCATGCTTGGCAAGTACAATCTACTATCAATATTACATATTGTCAGATTCACAGGTGAATAAGCACCTAGTGTCTTCTGTTCAATGAATGCTTCAGTTCTTTGAAGACTGTACAACAAACAACTTGTAGTACAGAGATCTATTGCTATCTGAAGTTATAGTGACCTTGTATCACAAAATGATACAAATTCTCAGGTGCATTACTCGACAAAATCGACTGATTGCTCTAATATACAAAATCAGCCTAACTTTGGTGTCTAACTGGAAGAGGAGTTTGTGCATGTTCATAAAAGCAATAGATTTCTGTTTATAGTATCATTAATATGTGCAAATTTTATTACTTGTGGAAATTTATGATTTATTGTAGCTTATTAAGAAACTGAGTGAAGACTATTGACATGTCCTAATTTCCCTAGGAGTTGTCTTTCAAGTGAAATACAGGTGCTCAGCAAGGTAGAAAATCTGTTCATCTTCATAATAGATTTTATTTTATTCTTATGTCAGTTTTTTCCTTTCCTGTACTCATTTTCATTGAAAGGTCAGTTAACCAAAATGAAGGTAATGAACAGACAAATCTCATAAATCACGTGTCCCTTCATTGACTTTTGCTGTGCAATGGCCAGTTCTTTAACATAAGGGTCTGAGCAGTAAGATAATTTTAATGAGATGTTGTCATGGGGCACAAGCTGGAGCCTGTAATGCTTAAGGAAATCCTAAGAAGATGGCGAGCTTAAAATAGAAGATAATTTTTTGAAATTACTTATCTGAATAGCTTGACCAAACAGGGAGGGCTTAGGTAGAAAGGAGAAAAGTTTGTAAGAGGCATATGACCAAAGGCAGGAAGCTGGGTAGGAAGATGTTTAGTAACTCTCAGGATATTCAGAATCATAGTAATAAATATGAAAGCCTGAATGAGCAAACTATAATCCATCAATTTTTGGAAAAATTAGAAGCCTTGTTATTCTGTCCTGAATTATGTTATTGTACATTATTATATTAAGACCTGAACTCTTTCCCAGGAAACAACAGGATATATTGGAGTATGTGTTTATTCTCAGAGAAGATATCTGTGCACCAGAATGGCTGGAAGAGGTTTTCTAGAATATTCATACACATTGTTCTGGATTTGCTAGTGTAAATGTGTCAAGGAAACATGCTTTGCACTCCTGGTTGATGAAGGGAGAAATGCGGGATTTTTTAATGGTCCTTGTTTTTGCCTGAGTTTATTCTGCTGGTCTTGACTTAGCCAAGGATAGAATACCTACTCTGGAACATGAAATTAATTGCAGAGAGGCCTGAGTTTACAAGGATTAAGGCTTGTAAAGCCACACAGTGCATCACCTTGACTTACCACTGTGTGTCCACAAGTAGCATCGCATCACGAGCACTGGTTCCCATTGTGGACTGTGGGATGAAATTTAGTGCTATGCCAGCACATTGGTACAGCATCCATCCAGTTAGCCCAACCTGCAGCATGTGTCCTCTCACTTTTCAAGGTTGCAGAGTAGAATCAGCTTGGCTTTATCTTACACTTCACTCACATGACAATGAAACCATATCTTGGAAAAAAATATACTTACTGTGGAAAGAATATGGAATTATGTTATCCCATAAATGCCTATGGTAGTGTTTCTTAATGAAACATAAGAACTGTTGAACATATCTTAATGAACATAAGCAACTGCACTGCACTTACTTACATATTACTAAACTAGCAAGACCAGTCTAATCCAGGCAAATCATTGGTACCTTAAGTGACTATCAGAGGATAAAATGCATGGTTCAGAAATCAGATGTCACTAGACAGCCCTCATCCACCTTATCAGGAAACTCAGCCATCCATGGAGAGAAATGCTTGGATTACAAAATCTGTCTCCTAGATGATATGAAGCCATAGCCCACTGTTCCATGAGGATTCATATTCTTGAAACAAAGATTAAACCTGCAGCTATGGGCAACCAAATGGGTAGGGCTGCATATTTGTCTCTGAGTGTACTTGCCTGGGAAGAGCCTCTGCACATGAACCAAAACACAGACTTACTTGAAACTTATTCCTTCTCTCCATCACTCCATAATTGTGCTGAAGTCACTAAGGTGAGTTACAGCAACACAATCAGGCTTGTCAACAAGCAAAGTTTGTTGTAGTGAGACTTACCTGAACTCATTACTTTGACAGTGAACATTAGGGCTCATTAATCTTATAGAAAACTTTTCAGTTTCACACAGCACATTTGTGGAGGAGCTTTTTTCATGATGGTATCAAGCTTATGCTTTCCTTGGTTGTCCACTGAAGACATTTCCTACTGTTTTTTTTGCAGAAATTCACTCATAAAATGCAAAAATTGCTGACACAGCCTGCAAAGGATTGCTCCTGAAGAAAACTATATTAAGCTCATTAATTGGGCTGTGGGGTCCAGCATGTGATGGGGTGCTTGGTGCTAGCAGTGGGAGCCTAAGCCTTTCCATCCCACCAGGGTCTTCTGGTCTTTTCTTGCTGACTCCACTTCTGACTGCCTATGCTGCATATGCAAAGGCAAAATGTGCAATTGCCTTGCACAGAGAAAAGTGTCTCTTGTAACTTGGCCTGATAATGTTAAAAGAAAAAACCACAAACAAAAGAACAGAATGATAAAGTGATGTGATATAAGAAATGCAAGAGTGAGAAATTAGGTTGGTGGGTGAAAAAGGCAGGAGAGAGTCTTATACTGCACAAAACAGCGCTTAAGAGGGATGTGCCAGAAAAGCTACTGGTGTTACAGCTTTCTAGCAAATGTCTCTGTATACAAGTGACTTGACAGGTCAACTGTACTTCATATCTTCAAGCTATTCCTGAAATCCTCAAATACATATTTTAGAGGAATTATTTGCACCTTTTTTTTTTTTTCCCTTCAGAAATATTTGCAGTCTTCATTCTTATCTTCTGTGGGTTTGGTGGAGAAGTTCTTGGATAATTCACTGATTTTAAGAACAGAAGGAGCTGTTATGTTCCAACTAATTTGAGTCCCTTCTTAACATAAGCCATAAAGCATTACTCGATAATCCACACAGCAAGCTTCTGGTTCAACTGAACCATGAATTTAGAAAGGCATCCAGGCTGCAAATTGAGATGTTAGAAACTGGAAAATTCACAAGCCTTTAAATATGCTTATTCCAATTGTCAGTTACTTCACGTATGTGTAATATTAATTTCTTTAACTTCAGTTGCCAGTCTCTACCATCTCATACAATTTTCTGATAAACAAGAAAATTCAGTAACATCTGAAATGACACTTCCATACAAAAGGCTGGAGGCTATTTAAAAACTTACCCTTCTCTTGGACAAATTAAACAAATAAAACTTTCTTGTATGGTGAGACATACTTAAAAGGTCTTACTCTAATAATTTTGTTTTTAAAAAAACTTTTCAAAGTTGGTTGCTATGTGCTTTGTTTTTGTTTTGTGTTTGGTTTTGTTTGTTTTTGTTTTGGTTTTTTTTTAAACATGGACTGGAATTAAAAAAATATTTTGGTAGCTGTTTCTGCAATGTCCACATATAGAAATAACAGCACTTCTTTGTAGTCAGACAGGGAGACAAAATAAATTGAGCACCATCTTATTTAAATGGAGTGACAATGTCGTGAACTTTGGAGAAAAAAAATATTATAATCTAGCAGGTGTAATAAAATAGCAGAGTATTCCAAGTACATTTACTTTCCATCAATCATAACCTTACAAACCTTAATTTAACATATTTAGTCATATTCTGAGTAAATATATGTTTAATTCTTGTGTATGAACAAGAATACTGGTCATTTTAATATCACAAAAAAAAACCAACAACCCAACAACAAAATATAGGATCTCGATTTATATATATATGTATCTTCAAATGCATATTTTTGAAGGTCATATTTGAAAAGCTGCTGAAAGTTTCATCTCAAAGCCAAGTGATGTTATTCAATTCTCATCATGGAGCAGTCTAGACAAGTAGATGGCAGGAAGTTAGTGCCCTAAACTATTGTGCCATCTGGTTCCCAGTTGCTACTCATTTTAATGATAATGGATCTATAATGGATCCATGCCAGTTTACTACAGCTCGAGATCTGTCATGAGTACATTTTCTTTTTAGAGAAAAATAATTTGTGTCCAACTAGACAAAGTAGTGACTTTTGACTTCTGGAGGTGACAATGCTTAGATAGTGCATCTGCTGAGATTCCCCCTGAATCCCAGATTTAAGTACACACAAGAGCAGTTGCCAGGATCATGGCCTAGAAACCCATTTTGGTTTACAGAAGAAATGAAAACAACAAGGGGAAAAATCATGACCTATATGTTTGTCACTCATTCTTCATTGTAAAGGCAAAATTATTTTTAAAAGAAGTGGAGAACTTTCATGGAGTGATTTTCTATAAAAGGCTTGCTGTTAAGTGCTTTAAAAAAGATATTCTCTTGTTACAGAGGAGAAACTGAGGCATGGAATACTGATGTGAGCTACCAGTGTCAACCAGGAACAATTATCCTGGGGATGAGGCCAGAAATAGAAATCAGGTCTTTCACAGTCTTCAGCTGTGGAACAACTGATAGATGTTATTTGTGGAGTAACATCTATCCTGTTTTCCACTGCAAAAACACGTGGCGTGCCCATATTGCTGGAATCACATGGGAAAGGGCCAAGTGAAGGAGCGTTTCTGAAGTGCCCACACAAGCAGTTGAAATGCTTTGTGCAGCATTGTACATTAAGCATGAAAAATACTGGTTTTGAAGCACTCCAAGATTTATTTCAAACTGCAGGCTAGAAGATAACTGTATTGCCATCACCACTGAACCTTCAGAAAACCTGAGTCTCTGAGTATTTTGATTACTTGATAATAAGAGATACATGCTTAAGGAGCCTATAATGACATTTAATAGAAACTCGAGCTGTTTATAGAGAAGAATGTTTCTTGTTATTTGTAGTATTTTGGGATTTTTTTTTATTTTTTATTTTTTTAAATTTTTTATGTGATTTCAGCAATATCATGTTATCTTGTAGAGTTTGGAAACCAGTGTAGGGCTGAACTCTATGACAATAAAGTTTTAACTATAAGGGAATTCTTTTGTCATTTGGAATTTTTACCAAATGGTGATAACAACTGTGGCAATGGGCTAAAAGGCTGGTAGGTGTTTATAAACAACAATCACCATGTTATAGGAGTAATCATGATAATAAAAATGCAAGTTTTGGATCTAGATTGTGTTGAAACCATAATGAAAATGGGGAGAAAGAGGACAGTAATTAATCCTAAAAGACTTATGTGGACACATCCATATAATAGCAAATGAGACCAAGTCAATATCTTGAAATTTTTAGTAATGCACATTAAATACATATATGGTTAATAAATTCCTTGAGACAGAGGCTATATTTGTTTAGAGTATCAGCACAGTGCCTCAGTAACTTCTAGTGCAAAATTAAGACACTTTTGTTCCATTTCCAAAGAGCTTAAGTTCAAGTACTGACAACACAGAATGAACCAGTCCCCTTAAAGTCAAGGGGAATTTTTCTGGCAACGTCAGTAGGGCTCAGACCTGAAATTTAAGGAACTTTGAAGAAACAAGTACAGATATTCAAGATGTAGAGTTATCTGGGGGAAAACCTGTATCCTCTGAGAGATTTGTGCAGCAGCATATATGCTAAATGTGCATATATATTCTTAAGACCAAGCAATCTAGATCACAAGTTTAACTTAGCTTTGTTTATCATTGCATAGTTGGGCCTCATTAGGAGGCATGATCTGGTTTATGAAATATATTGCAATACTCTCAGTTGAGAAGGGGAAAGGGTTGACTGAAAATAAAAGATGCCTAAACCTTTCAAAATATTTGGGAGATTAAGTAATTGCTTTGTTCAGAGTGAATGGTGTAAGACAAAACATTACAGCTGTTTTTCATTCTGCTGTTTGGAAGCATGGACATGGTTCTTGATAAAGCCTGATGATTTAATTGGTATATACCTGCCTACTGCTGAGCAGCAGTGTGCTGCTGTGGGGAATATCTGCCACTAGATGTCCCAAAGGATGTTTTCTTTTAAATAGCTCAAATTGAAGTTATAGTAGTTTGATGCAGAAATTATTAGTGAAGTTCTTTTGATCCATTTTGCAAGAGAGAGTTACAGTGATCCCTTCTGGCCTTATATTCAGTTTTATCATAGTTTTAAAAATAATGACATATTAGTTTAAATAGTTTCACAGTTACCATAGTTACAGAAATCCAAGCACCAGGCTCTTGAAAAAGTAAGTGCAGAAGACTCATGGTTCTTGACAGTAGTGACTTGCTTATTGATTTTAGGGATGAAAGGAATCAGCATCATTCATTCACTACCGTACGCCTACCTGTACATTAGACATTTAACTTTTGGCCCCATGCATACAGTGAGAGACCCTGAATGTTTTTTTGTTTTTTTTTTTCATGGAACCTGTTAAGGCACGCAGGATCTTTTTTTGGTGTTTTGTTACTAAGTCTTGCTGAAAAAGGGCGAAAATAAATTCCAGGTATTATAATGGGGAGAATAGTCATTATTATGCCTCTAAACATATGAAAGAAGATGGGAGGGACAAAGGAGTTTCCCATCATGTCATCCTTTATATTTAATATAAAATATAAATGAAAACTATAAATTTTGTTCTTTAAGGAGACCACAAGAAATGTAGCAACACTCATTGCTGTTCTGTCCCTTCCCCATACACAGTCTGAAGAAGCAGTTAAGCTGTTAGATAAGCATTTCAGCTGTATCACAAATCCTTTTTCATATTGTTTAATACTATGGAAAATAGCTTGCACTGCTGCTGCCCCTCAGGTAGCAGAGCAAATGTATACTTTATGTAAGAGCAGTGATACATGAACCTTCAACCAAAGGAGAAAGTTACGATGTTCTAGTTTTGCATAAAGTGAACAAGGATGGCTTGTTTTCATCAGGATATGAACCTAGATTTCAGTTTTAGAAACCTTCTGGTATGTAGCACTGGTGGTTCCATTCTGTTACAACTGCACCCATAAATATAGTCTTTAGTTTATATGAGGGAGACACTTCTTATTTTTTTTGATGTAACAAGTTGGGCTTTAATCTCATGGTGATAATCAAAGATGACAAGAGGTCCATCTTGATGTAACATCCCTTGTCTCTTCTGAGAAATGGATAGGAGATCTGGGCTGTGGAATGCCGGCAATGCCTGAATTGAGCATCTCCCATTTGATGGAGGGAAGTATCTCAGCATCTAGGCTAGAGCTTAGATAGCTGAGAACTATCAAGTCTTAAAAACTAGCAGTTGTAGAAAATCCATCTCATCCAATGGTATGCTATACCAGTTAATTATCCTCAATCATAAAGGTGGGAGTTGTCTGTTGGGAGATTGTATCCAGTAGGCCAAGCCTAGCCCCAAGGAAAATTCTTCTAAAACCACATCAAGTAGTTTGTAAGAATAACAAATACTTTTGAATGGCCAGACAGCTAGCAGCTGGAAAACATTGTTAGCAGCTGCAGAACAGCAATAAATCATTATATTAGCTGCCAAATCCTTTCTGAGTGTTGCCTAATCAGCTAACTGAAGCTGTTCAGGAGCAGAATTGGAGAGTAAAGTAGATCATTCCTAACACAAAAACTGTTTGAATAGAAGATGTGTACTGAGTTTTGGATGGTGAAGGTAAATTGGACAATATTCAGAGTTCCTGGTTGTTGTTTTTTAAGAGGAGAATTTTGCAGGTTACAACTTTGTCATAAAATTTCCAGTGCAAGTGTCTGTACCTAAAGCGTGGTGTTACATGTGTTGAGCTATGGTTTTCTTTGATATCATGAATGTAGTGACATTTTTTCTCCCCGCAGATCAATCAGAGGAACTGTGTTATAGACAGCAACCAGAAAGAAACGATACTAAAATCATATGCTTTAGAGCCTAATAGCTTTCATGTAACACTTTGCTTTATGACTTAAATTATCCATTGCTGTCAAGGTATCTTTATAATATGAGTTTTAAATTAAGTTTGACTGTGGTTGAAACACATTTCCAAAAATCTACAAGGAACTTTCTTCTTTCCCCTGGGAGCTCATATAAGGCAGAATTGTTGCATACTCCAAAAAACCACATGGGAGGAGGGGCAGTCCTCCTACCCCAGATCCACTTGATCAGCATAGAAACTGTAACTTATACTACAGTCTGTACAGTGGTCAATGTAAGTGTTCTGTCTATCCTCTCGGTTTTCAAAAAGTACTGAAAAGTGTCTAACCAAAGACTAATGCCTGAGCACTTCTGAGGACTGAGCTCTTACTTTCCTCTGCATTGTGCATGGTAATGTTATCTAAAGATAGTATAGCTTTGTATTTCCCTTCACTGTATACTATGTTTTTAAGGCTTAAAATAGTTTTTTTAGATACATTACTCTTGGTGATTTCAAATATTGGAATGTCTGAAGTATAATTACTTCCTCTTTTAGACTAATCACCATAAAATATTATTTTTCTTTATTATTTTGATTTCCCTCTGCTAAACAAATTCTGAAGGTCTTAAACAGATTAAACTGTCCTTCTTTTGTATGGATAGCGGAAGCTTCCTAAACAGTATTTGAAATGAAGGCATTTATTTCCTGAGTTTTCACTAAAATAAAGGTATTTGCATCCTCTATCAAAAGACTTTGAAAACTGTATGTAGTTTATTTTCTGTTACATACTTTTATGTTATTAGGGAAAATAGAAAAATGAAAGTAGTTGGCAACAATTTCTCCATCCAATGGTGCTATTGTTATCAGAGCAAGATCATAGAAAAATGCTCTAGTGTATCATCCCTAGGTGTATTTTCAACTTGGATGAAGCAAGTCATATAGATGTAATGTTATCATGTGAAGGAGTCATAAACCTGATGTTCTGAGAATCTGGGCACTATGAAGATGAAACAGTGATAACAGTAGACAATTCAGTGGCCATGACAGTGTTTTTGGGTGGGAAAGACAGGGGCTTCTTTCCTGAAGGAGATCTGAAAAGTGTAAAAGTCATTGGTTATATGTTTCAGTTCTGTCCAAGTGAAATGCTATGGTGCTTTCCATCCAGAAAAAGCGTACTTTCTGTGAAGTACAAGGGCTGTTGGGAGGAGGGGGGCAGTCTCTTCTCACTTGTGCCCTGTTACAGGACAAGGGGAGATGGGTGGAAGCTAGAGCACAGGAAGTTCCACCTCAACATGAGGAGGAGCTTCTTTACTGTAAGGGCTACAGAACACTGGAACGGGCTCCCCAGAGAGTCTCCTTCTCTGGAGATCTTCAATACCTGAATGGATGTGCTCTTTTGTGACCTATGCTAGATAAGATTATATGGTCCTGCTCCGGCAGGGGGATTGGACTCAAAGATCTCCATGGTCCCTTCCAACCCCGTCAGCCCTGGTATGTTTCAAGTAGATGACATCAAATCTTACTTCAGCTCAAACTTGCTGTTGAACTGAAGAAAAAATAAGAAAGGTTGCTTTCTGAATGTCTTGGAAGGGAGCGCTGATACTGAATATTGTGCAGTCTGGGTGGGAGGGAGGGAGAGCAGGGAGGAAGAAAGTACAGGTGTAGCTTTCTATTTTGTACACAGTCCACAAATTACACAGAGAAAGATACCTTAACTCAAAAGAACAGATTTATCTTATGGTATCAGCAGAGCAAAATGGAATGAATTTATTCAGCTACATAGAGCTCTGATTGTAATGACAGCCTCTGGGCACCACTCTTCAGTGACAGGCAAGTGACGCTGGTATTGATGGACAATTTGAACTCCTGTCTTGTGTTGGGGAGGAGTGTTTAAGAAATGTTTTGCTTATTTATTTGTGTATTTCTGTGTCCCCAGGAGAAAACAGACTGTGAATTCAATGTGTCCAAGATTTCTTTCACCCCTAGTGACATTAGCATGAATTTGAGCATCTAATTCCAAGCTCTAAGTGCCGCAGAAGAGCTGTCTCCTGGGGCTCAGCCCCTGCTTCCCTCTTTCAGAGTTAGCACAGTTCTGAGATGGGGAACTATTTTGCTTTCACTGTCCCATCTGCAGCATCACTTTGCTGTTTGAATGCATTTTTTGGTGTGCTTTTCTATGCATTTTGCCTTCATGTTATTAGATGGCAGTAAATGTGTAGTGGTTGATGGTTAACTTTTATTTTTCTTGGTGCAGATATGCACTACAAATAAGGAATCCACTTGAAGGCATTGTTGCAAACAGCAGTTACTAAAATTGAGGTGCCTCTTAAGTCATTTGACAGGAAAATAGAGCAGGTTAGCTGCAAGCAGCTCTAAAAAGCATCACTAGAGCTTAAGAAACCAGTTATGTCTGCACTAACTATGCCAACTATATGTGGTCAGATACCCCCTCCCCCCACCACTGAGTTAACTTCATTACTAGTTATTTGGCCCTGCATTGAGATTCTGGCACTAGTGAATAGTATCTGCACCATGTAGAAATGTCTTGGTACTTAAGAGCCAATTAAATTTGGCTTGTTTCCCTGTTTGATCCTTCTTATGATGTCCAAAGACAAGACTTATGCCTGAAATATTTAACACTAAATAAACATTTTATTTAGTGTTAAAAAACAAAAAGGATGTCTTGATTTTGCTGAGCTTGAGTTTTTTCCCGGTAGTGAAGGTCCCTCAGAGGATGGAAGTGATATTGTACCATAAAACTTGTTCACAAAAAAAAATTAAAAAAAAAATAGAAGAGCTTGTAAATCATGTATGGTTTTATTATTATAGGGTTATTGGTGGGAAAAGAAACCCTGTGCACTCAATATTTGAGCACTGTTATGTAAGGTTAACCAAACTGTTGAAATAGAATTAACAAAATAATAGCAGGGCTGGTGTCTTTATCCACAGTCATCTTTACCTTTTCTTTCATTTGTTTATCTTGGCAAGACAACTTCATTGAGATACAAAGCTATAACTTTTTTTTTTTTTTTTAACTGTGTATCAGTAAGATTTGCAGATAAAAGTCATCAATTGGAAAGAAACTGTAAAGCAATTAATTTTTTAAACACTCCTTTGTGTAATATTGTCCTTCCTTTTTATTTGCTCATCAAGGATTGTTATCCATGTATTGATGATTATTATAGATCTTTGGGCCTCACAGACTTAAAACTCTGTGCAGTCACCATTTAATAATGCAGTATATTTGCTGGTAGCTTAATAAGCTTCTGCCTGTGAATCTATATGTAGATGCATTGATAGATTTAAGCTGATTTCAGAAATTCCTTCTCCAAGTTGGATGATCTCATCCTTAGTCTTCTATTTTACTATGCATTGTTCATTCTAGTGTTCAGCAGGTATCTTTTCTTTCCATTTTGACCTTGCCACTTTTCTATACCCTTACCAGATTAGAGACTCTCTGCCTAAGGAACTGACCATTGCTGAACATGTGGAAGCTGTCCAAATTTGCCTTATCATTATCTTGCAAACCTCACTCCTTAACTGTTAGAGCAATATTTAGGTAATTTCTTTCTAGGCTTTTTGGCAGCTACATTCAAGTAAAGGCACTTTAGAGACCCCAAAAACTAATAATTAGTTCATGAAGCTGCCAGGAAGCAAACCTATATAGGTGCATTCATTGGCCTGTGTAGAACATAAGGATCATGAAGAGCATCTTTTCTTAATGAAAGTGCATCTGTGAGAGACATTATCTTGTAAAGAATTTTTTCCAGAGAAAAGATGGGCTTGTGACTGGATTAAGTCACTTTGTTTACCCAGTGTAGACTCTAAGTGTCAACAGCGAGAGATGGCAATTTTTTCTTATGGGCTTATTACACTTTAGGTAGCATATTTTTGCTGTACTATATATGGAGGGTCTTATTTTATTGCAGGATTACTACTTTTTTTCAAGCTGAAGTGCAAGGACTCAGGAGTATCAGGGAGAGTGCAACTGAAATTGATGGCTGGAGCCATGCTCTGTGCTCCACTCAGCAGACAAGTAAATCCCAGGATCAGGGGGCCCCTGTGCCTTGCCTCTCTCATACAAATAACAGAATCCCAAGTAAAGGGGGTGAGTGGAGGCAAGTTCGTGGACAAGGTAGAAGGAGAGCACCCCCCTTGCCTGCTTCTATTCCTCAGGTGCCTCTGAAAAACAGATATGAGGCCCTTCTGGAAGACAGTCAGTCTTCTTATAACGAGTTGGAAGGTG